>JAZGTJ010001330.1:20000-59268 GCA_036877575.1 Botia almorhae | reverse complement strand
GGACTAGAGTTTCGTGTTTAGTTTTCAGGAAAGAGTGGATTCTTGGGATGTTCCCCAAAGACAAACGGCGGTGCCGAGTAAAGCCCATAAACCAAACACGCTCCCTCTTTTAAGAAAAGAACACTCTCGTCACTTCTCAATTGCGCTTGTTATGTGGTTTACCAAACCAAGTTGGTTGGAAATGCCTTGTGTGGTAGAAGCCTTGTTTTTGCTTTCCTACAACGGGATAATAAGGGTCTGCGTTTGCTCCCACTGATTAGAATATTATTCATTTAAAACAGACCCGGCTTTGCAGTCTCCGTCTTCACGCCTTCTTGATCTCCGTCACAGACGCTCGACAGGAGGGCACATCTGCCTTCGCTAGCTCCTTGTGCAAATCCCGCTCGGGGGTGTTGTTGTGTTTTGCTATAATTTAGCAAATAACATCAGTAATGATTCAATTGGGCATAAAGTCATTGGGAGACGGCCTGTTTGCCATCTGTCTGATAGGATTACTGTTTCTGTGTAATTAAAAGTGTGACCCCATGGAGGAACAGGGAGGAGGGTTGCGGTAGGCAACACGGCTGAGTATTACACCCGCTTAAAAAGCGTGAGCAAAGGAGGGGCGGCTGCTTACCTCAGTGCAGCCCTAAAGACAGCATGCGCAACAGAGCGCCGCGTAAGTGCCAAGCTCTTTACATGGACATGCACGTGTGTCAAACACCCCCCGTACAACCTGGCTCTTTAACTTCAATTTGGTTGGGTAGAGCAGACACCCAAAGTCTGAGTGATCCCTGTGTGCAGGCAGTGTGTCGGAGGGAGGTGGGGATGTGGGCTCCTGCTTTTACTCTGATTTCACCTGGGGTTTTGTTTGCACTCTTGAGTTTCCCTTGGACACTTTCCAGAGGCTACAAGCCTGGCTTTTTTCAAGGCGCTCTCAGAACCACATTGAAAGGCCCTGGTCAGGCCCAGAATTGGATTTCAGATCTTGATCTTGTTGTGCATAGTAAACAGAACATTAAAGGGAGGAACATGCTACCTAATGAGTGGATGTGTGTCTGGGTGTGTTTGAGTGATGCATCCCTGTCACTGTTGAAATATGTTGGCGCCTCAACAACAGCTAACAACCCCCCCCCCTTCCCCCCCCTTTCTATATCTTCACATATCTCCAAGTCTTTGCCTCTATAGTTCTATTCTTATACATAAACAGGATGTGAGCCTGAAAAAATAGACGTTAGAGAAATAACCAGCAAAGACCGGATGGCGTGTCTCCCCCCTTCGGCAGAAAAATGAAGTTTGGTGAAGAAAAGAAAGAGAAAAATATTCACACAAACAAAAATAACTGGTTTAATTAGCATGGTCAGCTATGGCGCTGGCTCGGTGTGGTTGACCGGGCATGACCGAGGTGGCACTGACCATGGGCATTGATCCAAACTTGCAGAAAAATTACAGGGTGCCCAGGCAAAAATAGAGCCTGCATTGCCTCCCTCTCAATTGAGTTGCCATATCTATAGCATAGCTACATATTTTAGCGTGAACCCTCGGCCTGTTCTCTGGACCTCTCATTGGTCTCCTTTCATTCCCGCTCTGCTATTCTCATACAGCCTCTTTATTTTTGTCTTTTAGACCTTTTCTGACTTTCTCCTCCCCTGCCACCCTCTCTCCTTCTCTCTCCTCTCGGCATGCACCCTGATTACCTCTCCAAACTGGCAATAAGTTGATTGCTTTACAGAGATGATGTAAGCCCCTGCCCTAGGGTACATCAGGTTGGCTTTCGCCTGCTTTATCTCGTAAAGCCTAAATTAACAGCTGGTTTGGTTTGAGTTCTTCTGGATCTGACTAAAGGATTAGGCTTCGTTCTCATGTGAGTCAATCTGGTTTGATTTATTGCAGGTCTATCAAAAAAGATCAATGGAGGCCCTTTTGAAAGTAAATCCTTAATCGCTCTTTGCACTTACGTGTCATCATTGCGAGTTTTCGCTCTCTCTCTCCCTCACACTCCCTCGTTCTTATTCTCTTCCTGTCTTTCTAGGCTCCCCTCTCTCCTTTCCTTTCTTCTGTCTCATCGCGGGAATGCAGCGAACCAGTGATCGGCAGTGTCAGTGGTATTTTGTTGTTATACGGGATGGATTTTTTGCTCTCATTAGCCGTCCATCACTGCAGCTCAGATTGAAGCCCAGCTTTAGTGGCGCAGGCCCTGCTGGCGGCTTGTTACTTATTTTTATCACAGCGCAAATCTAGATGTACGTGTCTACGCATCCCATTGACTGCAAGACCTGGGTGCGAGAATCCTGGTACTCAGAAGTGACCAATCATAAAACTAAATTCCAGTCGGTGTGAATACTTTGAAATTATTACTTGTTTTTACTTGACACGATATCTTAAAAATGTATTTTTTATAGTGCGAGATGCTTTTTTCGAAAAAGAGAGATTCAATGCGAGGGCCAAATATGTCTGACCGATCCATAAGTACAGATTTAATATTGCAGATGGGCGACAGCAAGTACAGCGGCAGTCCCTGAATGACCTGAAATGGGATCTGCTTGTCTTTAATATTCCTCCCCTCTCATTCCCACTTTCTTTCACTTCTTCCTTTTCTCCTCCATTCTGTTAACAACAGGCCTATTATCCACAGGCTGTTTTCTCCTCCCTCTCAAGGCCATGACTCTTAAAGAATCTGGTGTTGGAGCAGAGACACTGGCATGGCCTTCCTGACCAGGAGCCACACACACACCCACACACACACTATCACCGGTAACTGTGTGTGTTCTGTGTGTTCTGTGTGTGTGATTGAGGTAAGGATCATGTATGCCGTTTCGAAACACAGATGAAGGGAAATGAGTCAAAAGGTCTGGAATGCAGAGCAGTTAAAATGATTATGTGACGTGGTGAGTAAAGTGAGATTTCAAAGTCCAGAGCAAATTTGTTGTCAGTCTGTTCCTGTTTACTGCGAGGTGTTCTCCCACGTGATTCGTTTTAGCAAATCAGTTTATTTCGACAGAAGTCCCCACACTAAATTTTCTACGGCGTCATGAGGTAAAATTGAACAGTACTTTGAAATATTGAATTCCTTTTCCCCAGCCACTGATAAATTGTGTCAAATGTTCTTTGTGAATCAGGTAATTTACAAATGATTTGCAAGTCGGTTTAAGCAAATCTTTGAAGAAAGCCTTTCAACAGAGCACTTCATTTGTGAATCAAACATGAATCACTGCTCCTCCTCATGTCTTTCTCTAGATTCTTTCACTCTGTTTTTAGTGTTGTTCTCATAGTCGGCGGAGGTTGCTTGTGTGTGTGGTGTTGGGAAAGCTCGGGCAGATCGATGTCAAGTTCAGGTGTGTCCTCCTCCCTGGCTGGCAGAGCAGGGCCGAGGGGCCGAGCACGAGAGAGGAAATTGACAGCATACGTGGGAAGGAAGAGCTCACTGTCAGCTAGACAGACCTCTTAATCCTATAGCCCTGGGGAAAGGGTGTGTGTGTGTCTGTGTGCATGTGTAGACCTATAATTGTACAGCAGTGTGTGTGTCTGTGTGTGTGTACTAATATTATCAAGCAAAGATGTTGATTTAAACACAACTTTTGATTTGTGAACCTGAGCCTATATCCATATGTGTAAGAATTGTTTTTAGTAAAGGGTGATATTTGCCCCCTGGGGTTTATTTTAGGGGCATTTTTTAATGTAAGACACTTTAATTTAATAAGTTTATTAGAAAACAAACAAAATAATTAAAATCTAAATCATTATTTTGACTTTTTGATGGAATTTTTGCCAGGAGCCAGTTAATTTCTCCTCCTGGTGTTGTGCTGACTGTATCTTTTTGAAGGTCTATCTTTGTGTTGTGTGTGTGCATCATTTTGTAGCCAGTGTTCGCTGTAGTCTTCAGTCAGTGATCTTACTGTATATTCATGTGACTATCACAGTATGAGGAGGCGGGTGTGTTGAAGGTAGTGGAGTGGGTCTGTCTGCGAGGTATTGTAAACATTGTGTATCCCCACTATTGCAAGCTTTAGCCTTTCTTTTGGCACGCCCTCATTGTTTTCAACACTTCACTGTAAAATACCCAGAAACGAGCGATTGCATCACCTCAGTGTTCGTTAAAGGAAAGCACACTATTTAGTCACATTCCATACAAGCCTGCTGTCTCAAGCTAACATTCCCACCCTCTCTCTCCCTCTCTCTCTCTCTCTCGCTCTTTTTGGCATAGACTTTTGCATATATCACGGGCTGCCAGGCTAAGAGCCTGGGACTTCCCCACGCCACACTCCAAGCCTTTGATCCTTTGCTTTGGAGGTAACATCAAAAGAAGAGGCATAGAAAGGCAGCTACTACTGTGAAGTTCAATGTTCAACTTGATGGCTTGGCTGAGGGCTTTTTTTTCCTTTTTTTCTGCACTGCTTCTCTCAGCTGACAAAAACACACAGTTTGTAGCCAGTGCTGTTTTTCCTGCGCATGTTAACCTTTATATAACGCAAAAAGAAACAAAACTCAACCCCAAAACCTTAGAAATCTGCATGTCCGTTTCTGGCAGCGATGCATGTGCGATACATTTGTTGCTGCAGCGTTAAGGCAACGTTGCAGTGAGTTGCGTCAAGTTAACGGATAGATTCGAGAGAGAATATTTGGCTGCACGTGTGTTGAGGCGCATCATCGTCAGCTTCTCAGAAAGGAGGGTCGCAATTGGTTACAGAATAAAATAATTGGTTTGCGGTATGTTTTCAGCACGCTAGTAATAAGAAACATGCAGCTCATCAAATTTATGTAGTAATTTAAACATTAGTGTGTTTGGTAGGGCCCAAATGACGTACGATGTATGATGGCTACAGAGTTATGTGTTTTATTTCCATGCACACCCAGCCTTAGTTGGTTTAAGCTGGTCTATCTGCTTTTCCAGCCTGGCCAAGCTGGTTTTTAGTTGGTCTAAACTGATTGTCTAGCCTTCTCAAGATGGTGTTCAGCTGGTTTTGTTTGGCGGCCAGGTGCGTCTACACATCTTGATTTGTTTTCCTATGAACAGGCCTTCTAGCGTGTGTGATCAGACAGATGTCTGTCATGTGTCACTGTTTAGCTATGACAATAGATTAAATTTGGCCCTCATACTGCATTAGTCGCAGCCGCATGGAGCTGAACATGCAACTCACATGTATACACATATAGAGAAGCGGGTAAAACTGGTCAGAAGTTAGCTGATCCTTATTAAGAGATGTTTCGACTAGAGCTTTAGAAATTGCAGGCCAATTAAATGGCCCATTTAAGGTTTTAGAACACAGTTCTGGACCCAGATAACAATTTTAATTTGTATGAACATTTCCCTAACGTTGCCATCGAGTAACAAAAACATTAAAATTGTTATTTTTAAAGTTCTAGCATTGTTCAAATCATCCAGTTTTTTAGATGTTGTATTGGCGTTATTGATTATAAGAACGTTAACATTTTGTTAATTCTGTAACGTTTTAAAAATGTTCCACTAACAACGTAATAACATTTTTCATATGATATGTAAAATTAACAATATGTTCTACTAACGTTACTGCAAGAACATTTTGATAACTTTGAGAGAACTCTAGCCAACGTTCTGAGAATGTTCCGTGTTCGCTGGGGAGTTTGCTGAAGACAGACACATGGCTGCAGAGAGTTGGATAAAGAGTGCATTAAAGATTCAGCAGTAATTGCTGTGTGTGATAGTGTCTGTTGCTGCTGTTTGTGGAGGGATGTCTGCAGTAATTAACAGAGAGGTGGAGGAGGGGTTATGTGTGTGTGTTGTGGTGGGGGGGTGCAGAGAGCTGGGTCATTACTACAGTTTATTTGGAGGTGAAGGGTGCTCTTCGTGGGGTGCAGAGAAGGAGAAGAGAGGGGTCGCGGCATCACCCACAGTGCTTTGCCCACGGCGCCCACCGCATGACCTTCCCTGGGTCTTATTGTCATCTTCGCCTCCTTCATTTTAATGAGCGTTATTAACCAGGCCTTTATTTATTTATTTAAGAGCAAAAGAACTGGAGGCAGTCACGAGCTCACGGACAGGTCGTTAGCATCGATGCCAGCCCGGTACCTTATTCCAGTAACATTAGTCAATTGCGAGTTAAATGAAGTATCTTGTGTTATAAATATCTGAAGGGAAATTTAGGTGTATGAAGAACTGTATCACTAACAACCCAGACTACGAGTAGAACATGTACATGCTTTTTAGTCAGCCATTGAAACTTCGGTCTGTGATTGGCCCAGACAGAACACAATGCCCTGTGTATGGTTTTGTGTTGTAGGGTGAAATGTGAAGGGTGTCCGGCGTAGAAACATCTTGTCCTGCAACCATTCTGAATTTTAAAGCAGATAATGGTGCACAAATACACTTAGGGACCAAATCTTATGAATATGGAGCTTAAAGTGCTTCAAGGTTTATTTGTGTTTGTGTGTTGAAACCTGTTTGATGGTTGTTGTTGCTGCAGGAGGTGAACGTAGTCTTTATTTTGAACTTGAGATGGTGCACTACTCTGGTAATTACCCCCTCATGGTAGCCAGGGGTGACCCCCAACTGTACACTAAAGCGAGCCACAGCCGAGACTGTGTATGTGTTTATGTGTGTAAGCTGTGAGTGTGAGCGCCAAAGTCCAAAATCCATGCCAACCCAATGCTAACTCTGCAGGACCTATAAGCAGACACACCTAGTGCTAAGTCAGGATCACGCAGCTGGTAAGTAGGTCAGTGTATGAGATTCCACAAGGTAGAAATGAGACCTCTCTTAGTGTAGAGACACTGCAGGCTGTGTAAGTGTACAGAACTAGTGGGTGTGTTGCTAGGCCTTAGCCGCCTGTATGTCTCATTATGGGCCCTGCTGGAGGAGACACCAGCCACGAAGACTACAGCCTGCGGAGCTATTTATGGAGCGCTCTTAAGGGGCCCATAATCACTCAGAAGAAAGAATAAAACGACATGAACGAATTGTTTAGCCAATTTAAGACATTTCTGAGTCATTCTTAGCATTTTTGAAAACATCTTATTTTAGGAGTTTCGCAATGCTTTACCACAGCGCAAAGAGATACGCCGTAGCCGGCGCATAAAACGTTGCATTTAAAATCTAATTTGGTTACATCAAATGCTGCGTCTGCTTGCATGGACTTTGACAGAGAGACTCTGTCGCTCTACCCAACTGTCTCCCTGAGAGACGGTTTGTTTGTTTTACTGCCTCGTCAAGCAAAGGCGGAGGGCTGCTTTTAAAGAACTAGTAGAGCTTTGAGGCTTGGCAGAAGTTCTTTATGGCCTGCCTTCTCAGTAGTATGTGCAGACCAAAGTTCTTGCTTAACACAATCTAAATGTTTCAGGTGAATCAACTGCTGTTTGGCTAACACATGAGCCAACACCTGCTACGCAAACAGAGTGTAAGCGCGACCACACACGTCTTGTAATAATACCGTGTTTGAGGCACAGCTTGGCATCCATGCTGGATTAGATAAGAGACTGAAAACAAGTCTAAAACTGGTTTGTTTGTTTTTATTTCTTGGTTTATTTTTAACGAAAAGGACGACGGGGCAAAACTCAAGAATGTAACACGTCCTAACTCAACCACCTAACCCTAACACATTTCTGAATTCAACAACACACAAAAGCCACTTGTGTAGCTAGACTCTGCATTTGTATATTTTTGAAGAGCTTGTTTCAGGTTTGAGTTTCCCGTTGCCCGGTTCGGGGGATCATTTTTAGAAGTAAACTGAGAGGAAACGTGTCAGAGGGAGTTTATGAGAGGACAAGGAAGTGGGGAAAAAAAAGAGCAAGGTGAGAGGGTGAGTGGATGGAGGAGATCAGGCTGGGGGTCTCTGGCTCTGTGCTGTCAGAGAGCTGAGAACCCCCCAGCGGTTCCAGCTTTGGAGTAAATACGGGCCCCGCGGATCCTCTCCCGCCCCGGGGCACACAAACTCTAGGCCTGCCCACATTCCAGCTTTATTTTCCTGGTTGCAGAACGCCTCGGGCTATCTGAGCTGGTGGGGTGTTCTTTTCTCTTTTTTTCCTTTATTTACTCATAAAATGTGTATTACAAGAACTGAGCAAGTGTGAAAAACCTTCGTGTAGACTAACTTTCAGTTTCATCTACTGTTGAGCTGCTCCTCCTTCTCCGAGCCCCTCCACCCTTTGCCCCCACCTCCAGCATGCTTCCATCCATTTGAAATGAAGGCTATTTGAATGTTTCTAGCAAACATACAAAACCAAGGCAGACACACACACACACACAAACACATGCTTTTCTCTCTTTCTCACTCTCTCTACCTCTCCAGAGATATGAGTCTCACAGATGGGCAGATCCCCTTCTCTTTGGATCAGTGAATTTCAAAGAGTCTGTCTGGATCATTATTATGTCCTTTCCCCCAAAAATTGTCTCCTCTTGAGAGAGTGAGTGTATTAAGCGTGGGTCTGCATGTAACCACGCATGCCTGTGCCTCAGCACCTGTGAGGGAAACAAAGGGCTTTTTTAGTTTCTTGTTCTTTGGGAGTGTTATTTATTGCAAGTCTAATGTAAACTATCTGTGTGGTTTTCTATCTGAACCCTGTAACAAGCACTTGTGAAAACCTCTTATTCTGTTTGGACTCTGATAAATGTTTTAATCAGATTTTTTTATTTGCATTTGGCCTATTAACCACTTTTATTGACAGAAAGGAGTAAGATTGGATTGCGTCGAGTGAAACTCAGGTTGCCCGCACATAAGTGGCTGATTAGTCTTGCATTAATTATTATTATTATTAAATTAGTCCATAAAATATTAATTTTATGCCATTTTTGTTTGACCCTGACATGTAAAAATGTCTGTTTTCTGAATAGTTCTGTTTCTTTATCTTTGTAAGTTTAGAAAGCCATTAGCTTAATCTCACAGCCCAGAGCACATGGTGATGGTTAGGTCAACATGTGTTTGGATATATGTGTGTTGTGTTTGTAGCTGTGTATGAGATGGGCCCCACAGATGTTGTATTCTCAGTCCATCATGTCTTTATCTTTCTCTCATCAGTTTTCCCATTGTGAATTGTTTACGTGGCTGGAATGCTTCCAGTTGGATCAGTTCATCCCATGCTGGACTGTTGGGAATATATCCACATTCCTAGCCTCTCTGGCAAAGAGAGCAGTGATTTGTCTGATTGAGAATAAGCCTCGGCTCCTAATCCAAAAACAAAGCCGATAAGTCATTTACTTGGCTTTAATTTGGTTATTGCATGGTTGTGTTTGCTCTGATTTTCTTACAAACACTTTCATAATACAGTGAAACTGATTGCTGCTTGTGACTTTAGCCGAGCATAATAAATCGATATGGCAACTTCTAGTTTTCGTCATACGGAATGTTTTTACCATCAAGCAGGAGGGTTTTAAAGAGGCCAGGCTGAAAAATTATGATCCACTTTAGGTAAAAAGATTTGACCAGAAAAAACACGATTAAGTACCTTATGCACTCTTGTCTTTTCTGTCTCTGCCTGTTTTATTCTGTCTCTCTCCCTTTCTCTGTTTTTCCCGGAAGACTGCAGGCAAGAGAAGGACAGAGGAAGAGTTCATCCCTCAGGGAGGATTTAGAGAACTCCCTTGTCTTTCACTTCATCAGAGACAATTGAGTCATTCATTCCTATTGTAGCTGTGGTGAAGCGAGGCAGAGCTAGGAGGGTTGCTGAAGGGTGTGGGGGGGGCCGAGGGGACCCCTGCTGTTGAGGCCCCGGGACACAGTGTGCGCTGTGGATACGGCTGAGGCTGCAAGTTGGGGGGAGGGTACTGAGGGTTCTCCAGAGCTCTGGAGCAATTTGTCACATCAGAATAGCACTTGAGTTACGTTGAGGGGGCCTCCTAGCTGGAGAGTTTTTAGAAGGAGGAGCAGAGGCAGGGGGAGGTCAGAGGTCGTGGCCTTTTCAAACCCAAGTGACGCGTCCATCAGTGGGACGAGCGGAGTGAGGGGGGGTGAGGCTGTGAGGGAAGGCTGCTGAAGTTTTGGCACTGGTCTAAGCTCAGCTTTCCTTGGCATGCTTGTAAAACCTGCAGGAGGGATTAGGAAAAGGAACATTTGCAATAGCAGTCAGAAGTGGATACGCCTGTCAGGGTATGTGCACTCAGTGCTGAGCACCCACACTGGCCAAGGTGTCACCTTTCACCCCCCCCAACAAAACGCTACAGCGCCTGAGCACAGGATGTCAGTTGGCCCTCAGCCCACTACTGTCAACGCACAAACTGTTTCCCACAAGCACCCGCATGTCCAAGTAGGTCTTACTTATTTAGGAAGATTAAACACATTTTCTTAACCTTAACACCCACTCAGAAAAACATATTTCAAGTAACATGAAGTAGTATTTATTAGGTAATTTGAATAAATTTGGCATTCCTGTACCCCTGTCAGTAATATTTTTCAGTCTCACACTTTCTTCGCTAACCAGACATGATGTGCCAACATTTTAACAACAATCAGTTTTTCTGTTCACACTGTACATGTAAATTCACATTGCTTTTTCTGTCTTCTGTCTTTTTGGGAAAGTAGTGCCTAGAATGTCCTCACAGGAAGTGTAAAATCTCACAGGAAGCCCGGCAGGGTCAAACATACTCCAGCGATAGGCTGTTGGAAGGGAAGGTGTAAAGCAGTATGATTGGATAGATAAATCCAGAGAATAGAAGTTGAAAAGTGCTCTGTGATTGGTCAGATCTGTCCAGACATTGGGATATAAGGATAAGATTCTGATTTTGGATTCTTGAATTTGAGCCCATTGGTTAAATTTCTGAATGCATCGGAGGCCACGTTACAAGGCCGACTGACTTGTCAGAAGTTTCTTTTGGGAATCTAGTGAAGTATAGCGCAATATGCATTAAGTCTAGAAAGTTTATTCTTTCTTTCTATTTCTCTTTCGTTCTTTCTTTCTTTTTTCTCTCTCTCTCTCCTTCTCTTTGTCTGTCTCTCCGTTTTTCTCAATCACCTTAAATTACTTCCATAATGTTTTGACACCGGCCTAGCCCACATGCAAATCTGCCGAGTTCACCCTGTGTAGCAGCACAGATGGTTTGAATGCTTATTTGAATTTACTTTGTGTCAGTGAGCAGAGCAGCGGTTTCCAAAGATCACTTTTTGGTCTTACCACAATGTTCAGGTTTCCCATAATAACAGCAATCAGGGCCAGGTTAACCTTTGACCTCTGACATTCAGCTGATGTGACAGCCATGTTCAAGTGCAAAAGGCGTGTGGATCCTCACACTTCCCCTGATGAAACTCACATGAGTCAGATAGCTGTGGGACCCTGAAACCAGGTCACATGCTTACAATCAACCAGTTTTCTCCAGGCCTTTCTTGCGACGGGTTAAAAGTTCAGAGGTCAAGTCCAGTTGCTGCGGGCTAAAGGACAGAGGACATTAGGTAAAGTAGTGCTGTGACAGTAACAGCAGGTTTCTAATGGGCCTCAGCATGTGTTCCATATACGAGAGGAAGAGGTCACTCAGACACAGAGGGTGGACATGGAGGAGGGGTCTGCTAAGCAGATCCTGCAGTTCTTGGGTGATAACAGACATATGACCCCTGGGACTGTGTCCATCAGCAAGCTTCCATGTCAGGGTTCAGGGCTGGAAGTTAGAATGGAGATATTGCAGGCAGAGGAAAGAGGGATGAAATGATGTCTTCCTACTGCTGAGTGAACTGGATTGGAAAGGTCATTGTGTGAACCCAGCTAACAGGGAACATTCTTAAAAATTGGCCAATGTTTTAAAAAAATTCTCTCAAAGTGATCATAAATGTTTTTGCAGGAACATTAGTAGAACATTTTTTTATGTTTTGTGATATCGAACACATTACTCTTAAGTTGTTAGTGTTGCAAAATTACCATAACATTAAATAACATTCTTTTAACCAAGCAGTTATGTTAAAGCAGTGTCTAAAACAATTACTAGGACTTTCAAAATAGTATTTAAAATGTTTTTGTTAATGAATGGAAATGTTTTTACATCCTAAAGTCGTTAGCAGGAAATGCATTCTGTTTTGGTTCCATGACCATTAGAAATGACCAAATAAATATTTTAAATGCATCAAAATTTACCATTGACTCTAATAAGAACTACTGAGTTACAAATAATTTTGCTGAAGCAACAGTTGAAATGAAGAATTCAATGATGTTGTTGATTATTTTTATCTGTTGGCTGTAAGAGGTATGGATCACTAGGACAGAGTTCATGAAAAGGGTATTTTGCTTGCGTACACCTCTGGTAAAGTCCAGGTGAATCATTTATAGGGACGGACGCCGAGCTGACACGAAGTCGCACCCTTATTATGTGTACTGGGAAAAATGCCAAAGTCCACCTGGAATTCCTAAAACAATTGGGCATGGTAATACAGGAAGTAGAATCAATATATATACATTAAAGCATTTGAGTGTCTTTCAAAAAGCCTGTCAAGTTTAAATCAGATTGTTTATATTAAAATGATCTTAACCTCACTCGTTTTATATTTTCAAGAAGTTCCACCTCATGCATCATCCGACTCTGGATCTTTTTTGGCATGATTTCTTTTTGTTTACTTTACTTTCTATGTCACACAGTCATGTTTTAGATATTTTAGCTCTTACGTTGTGTTTCCCTTTGTTTTCTGCATTGTTAACATGTTTTCCTTTTGTTTTTCTCCATTTTTTTCTTTCTGCCATTCAGTACCTACAGATGAAATGGCCACTGCTAGATGTGCAAGCAGGAAGTCTTCAGAGTAGACAAGCTCTTAAAGATGCCAGGTCACCTTCTCCAGCCCACATCGTTGTAAGTAGCACCCGTGTGTCGTTGCATTTACAAAGTTTGTTTTTACAGCGCATCCCATGAACACAAAAGTACTTCCTGTATTCTGCATTGTCTGGCTCTTAACACTTCTCTTCTAAGCCTTAGCTGCTGATTGGATGTGGAAGCGACCAATGGCAATTAGAAGGGGATTGTGTTGGAATAAAATATGCAAATATGTCAATGGCTGTTTGTTTTAGAATGCACTGGTATGGAACTGGTATGGTAAAGGAGGAGCACTGGCTCCTTCTTTATTAAAATGTGAGGAGTAGATTTTAGTACCTTGTACCCTGAGAGCCGAGAGATTTCACTTGCTGTTTTGGTGGCACATTGTTTCTTGCCCTCTACTGCAATTTAAAGTTGCAGAGGTGACTGCCTTGTTACAGCGGAGGCACATAATTAGCAAGCATGCTAAATTTGGTACTGGTAATGAGCATCTGAAGTTGACATACAGTAGTACAGCAGTTTAATACGCTGAATCTGCAGGTGCAGTTTTATCCGTCTGTTTACTTTTAAATTTGTCAATGATCCAGCAATGATATGGACTTCAAGGTTAGTCGTGTGGCTGGACTGAAATGTTTCTGTGTTAAAACATCGATTCCCTGCCTTGAACAATATACCAACTTTGATTTTGGTCTGTCCATTGTGACACAGGGTTTGGGCCCTTTATTAAGTTTCCATAGCTACTAGAATCAACAGAATGCCTTCAAGGGCGGAAAAAATTGGTAGGAAATTTTGTCAGAAAAATAAATGTGATGTGTTTTAACAGTAGAGATATGAATTACATTCAAATCAAAATGTGATCTTCACTTTATTCTGTGTTTGATTGCGGTCTTAAAGTAAAAATTTACCCTAATGTGTTTCATGGCAAATAAATAAAATAATTAGAGGTATAGAGGTAAATAAAATAAATTTTTTAAAATAAATTTTTTTAGGTAAATAAAATAAATGTATTGTTCATAAGAACAGGCAGCGTTCAAATAGGTTATTGCAGAGCTATTGCAGCACTTGGATGAACTGAAGCCACAATGCTAATGAAAAGCGGTACAATGCTTTAGGTAGTATTTTTGCACTCGAACGTGGGGTTTAGATAGCCATGCGCTTATTTTAGGAGAAGAAAGAAGGCAAAAAATGATTGTCCTCCTTCTTTAAATCATTAAATGTGTAGGAGGTTGTTAAGAACAGGCCCAGGTAAATACTGCACTTGAGTTTTATACCTCTGACTCATGGGGCTGTAAATGCTTATCAGCACACAACATTTACCTCTATTGCCTTTTAAAACAACCTTGAAGACCTAAAGCCAGAGAAGAGCGTAAATATGGCTGTATATGAAAAGTTTAGCTATTTAACTAAAAGTACTATTTGGGTAATTTGCACAAACAGCTGTTGGTTCGAACTACACCTGGTCTCCAAACATCAGATTTGGATGATCGGATTGAGCATGATGTGTATTCTGCATTGTTTCTTCACACTTTATCTCTCCCATTTACTCTTTCTCTCTTCCACTGATGCGTGTTTGATTTGATGTTTCCTTGGTTTGCATCATGCCGTTGGTGAGTCTATCTGGAGACGGGCGGTATTGTCAGAGGTGGATAACAGTGGAATGCCTTGGGCTGTATGAAGGCCGTATCAATAAATTGTTACCGTAAACAGAAGTTTCTCTTCTCCATCAAATTAGAACACCTGCCCACCTTGACCCGTGGTTCTGAAGACGCCTGTCTGCCGTGGACTGATAAGAAAGCACAGATGGGTGTGAGATAAGAGACATAAGCTGAAGTTCAAGTGACCCAACAATCACCAATGATAGAGATACAAAAGCACAGGTGGACAGCAGGAGGATGGAGGTGATACCGTAAAAGGGCAGCGCGGTAATGAGGTAGATAAAGTGAGAGTGAAGAACAAAATGCAACAAAAGAGACAGCAAACAAGTCTAACAAAAAGGGAATAGACAATAGAATGCGGTAGTAAAACGGAGTTGTGCGTTCACACAGCAATAGAATGTGGTGTCACTCCAGTTTTAGAAAGCTAAATACTTTTTGTTTTAGTGAGTTTAGTTGGCTGGTGTTTCTGAAGCTTGTAGATGCAGTTTTAATGTCCTGACCCAATCCCATATCCTTGTACTCTATGTATTTAATTCAGATTTAGTTAACTCATGCCTTGATAACTTTCCATACTGTAGAAGTTGCCATTTTTGATACGTCGTCGCTATGGTTACAGGTGTTTTCCACTTCTATTGTGAGAAGAGAAAATGGACTTAGCTTCGGTTACTCATTTATACAGACAGGATTCAAATTTCTCCTGTAAGCTGTTATATGAACAAGACAATTCGAGAGTCTCAGTTGTTAGTAAATACAGTTGTCAATCCCAAACATTAAACGTAGCCATAGAAACAGTTTTCATTAATCCGCAGACCTCTTCTCTTTCAGACAGTCACATGTGGCCATAGAGGTGCTGCTCCAGACTGCTCTATAAATAGAACACAGGAAGTGACCCTCTCGTTTCTGTCCACGCCCATAGAAGGCAGTGCCAGGATGTTTGAAGTACTCAAGAGCCCTGCAGGCTTTTCAAAGCCTTTTAGCCTCACACAGTGAGCTTGCATTTAATACCTGTTCACAACTCATAAAGAGCACATCACCAAAAACCGCTACAAGCCGTTTGTCCCGCTGTCATTTCCCCTGAAGTCCAATGTCATTTCTTTTTATAGGCTTAATTATAGACAGGTATTCAGACTAGTACACTGCAAACACGTGGCGTGTATTTGGACGGAGCCTGAACTCAATGACGGTAAATGCATTGTAAAGCTAATCGCAACATAGACATGCAGGCTAGTGGGAATGTTTCACATGTCAGTGACGCACTGGCAAATCGTTACAGAATCAGCTTCTTGTACTCGTTCCCTTTCTCCGCATGTATGCACAGCTGTTCGTTGGTGTTATGGAGTTTGTAGTTGCGTTTCCTTATGTGTTGCTTTATAAGGTTAGCACTTGTATAGCCAGACGTTTGACTTACGGCATAAATTCTGGTTAACCGTTCGATTAACTTAAAGCAACCAATCACATTTTGTTCTGCTTTCACATGTCATCAAGGGGTGGGATTATCTGAAATAGTTGATACCCCATTAACAGAAATAATGAGCAGAAACGTGGTATGTTTTTTAGTTCCGTCCATCCAAAGTAATAAGTACAGATTTTTTCACCATTAAAAACTAAGCGAAACAAGTGGTTATCAGTTTAAAGTACAATATGCATTGGGCAGTCAGTCAGTGGTCTATGGTTGTATTGACTAAGCACACTACAGTTAGGTATGCAGTCAGCAGTAATCATACCCTAGCAAAAGCCAGTACAATCACTTTACAGGTCATGTGACAGATTATTAGTGGATACTGTGTGCATTGTATGTTATTTCCCAATTATATACAATATTTATGCTCATTTTACCAGCTTCCAATTGAAACCATTAAGTCATAGCTTGTTGATTGTTGGGTAACAACTATAAAGTTGGTTTTAAATTAATATTGTAATTGTAAAGAAATATCAGTACTGTCGCATGAGGAAACACACACACATATCCACGTACATGCACACTACACACTGTCTAATACACGCACACACGCATTGTCCTCTCGCTCTGAGTCTTGTTGAGGTTGCACAATGTCTCCATTGTTTTCTGGGCTTTCATAGGCAGCAGGGGGCGGCTGGAGTGTTAACTATTTCCCCACAAGGCCCCAAAGCAGTGAGTGCATGTATGTGTGTGTGTGTGTGTGTGTGAGGAACCGGCAGCAGGAAAACGCGGGAACAGTGAGAACGCAGAAAAAGGAGGAGGAATGGGAGGGGTGGAGCATTAAAGAATAGCTGGAGAGGTCCTGAACAGTTCCTATATGGTAATTAGTATTTAGGAAGTGATGGAATGTGTAACGTTTTGACAAAGTGAGAACTCCCAACTGAACCGTTGTATGCTAAGGCCACAGTTGGTGTTTGCTGTGTGTTTAGAGTTTGCTTACAACTTCCTGAACCTTTCTTAACCTTTCTAAACTTGATTATTGAAACCAGTGTTAAAAAAGTGGAAAAAAAAACAAGCACAATATGCCACACATACAGTATGCAGTAAATTTTCCCAGACCCCAGCTGTGTAGGGGAGGCAAACTTCGTTGTCTTGAGCTAGCACGGGGCCTGTAGTTTCTGCAGGGTAATTTGCTGCCCTTTTTTTAGAGTGAATGGCAGTGCACCTGGGCTGGCTTCACAATGGTTGGGAGGGCCAGAGGCATGCTGGGATACCCCAGCCCCCTAACTGTTAATAAGAACCCCAGTGTCACAGCCTCAAGACCCTGGACCAACTTTTTTCTTTCCCTTTCCTCTCTCTTTATCTTTCTACATACTGTTTCTTTTTTGGAACTCACTTTTTACTCTTGCTGATGAGCCTTCGTCTTTTCTTTCCTGTGTTTTTTTTATTGGTGCTGTTTGGAGCATAGCAATGTAAACCTGGCCTTGTGTGTAACTGAACGACTGATGCTGGGATGTTGAAAACCAGGAGATGTTGTGTCATGGTCATACATCACCAAGTCCTGAGACCTTTGACCAGCTTCTCGCTGTGTGGTCTTGTGTAGTCCATTGCCAGCCACAAAAGCCATTCCTGGATTCCTTTCTCACCCAAACTCAAGGAATGTCAACAAACTTTTACGAGGGACCTGATGTCAAGGTCATCAGCCAGTTGTCAGTTGACCTTAAAGTGTTGTTATGTAACCTTGGGAGTCTGGGCCACATACAACCTGAATGTGTGTTTGTGTTCCAATTAGCATTAGCATTACTTTTACCTAGGGCAACTTATGAACCTATAGAAAATAAAATAGTAAATAGAGACCAAATGAAAAACAAATCTCATATTTTCTCCTCAGATAAAAGCAGTAGTATTCATGCATGTCTCACGCCAGATTTGCAGAGATACCCAAGTCTGCAGTCAAGTTATTTTAACCACGTTAGCAGTCATTTTAAAGTAATATACTTACATTGTCAACTATGCCAATTGTCTCACTTGGTTTTGTTTCTATTTATGCAAATTTTTACAGAGACATCTGTGGCAAAGTTGATGAATGAAACACATCTGAAAATGCCATTAAGTCTGTTGAACTATATAAAAAAGCCCAGAGGAAAATGTTATTCCTCAGAGGTTGCTCTTTCATACCTCAGGAGATCTGATGGAGTTCTCTGTTGTGTTTTAAGTATTTTAAGTGTGTTGTTTCAGATGTTTCCTATAAATTGCCAAAGGCAAAAAAGCAAAAATATAAGACAATCTTGTTTTTATAACTTTGAGAAATGTTGAAATATTTAACAATATTGACTTCTCATTGCCCACTTGGCAGATCTGGCCTTCCCTGACTCTAAATACACAAGACAACAATGTATAACAGGAACATGATGAACAGTGTTTGTAAAGTCACATTAAAA
The DNA here is from genome assembly GCA_036877575.1 of Botia almorhae. NCBI lineage: Eukaryota > Metazoa > Chordata > Actinopteri > Cypriniformes > Botiidae > Botia > Botia almorhae. The sequence goes on along the minus strand of JAZGTJ010001330.1, from coordinate 41,103 downwards.
CCCTTTCTGTGAGTCAGATATATAAAGTCACATATGGACACACTGCTAACAGTATCACAACCCCAAACCACAGCAAACAAACGTTCATATTATTTGTGTATTGTATGTTGCACACAAGACATGTATGGGCTTGTACCTGGCAGCGACCTGACACGGTAAATATAGAGGAAACAGACTCAAATAAATAAGTTACAAAGAAGGGAGAGGGTTGACACATAGCTAGATATTTGTTGTGGGTTTTAAGAGTCATGCCTTTGTCTTCATGCACTGGTTAAGGGATGAGTGTGTGATGTTCTCATTTTGTGACACGGGACGTCCGTCTTTGCCTTGCAGGGGCCCTTCTGCTTGGAATTCCCCGGACAGACAGATCTGAGTCTTCACCAATTACAGTTGGTGAGAATCCTGAATTCCAAGTTTCTTGCAGCTGGCTTTTTAACTTATTCAATGAATAAATTGATACTTTGCTGGAAAATCCATCTTGAGCTGGTAGCTGCGTTTCAGAAGATGGTAGCTGGTTTCTGACTGGTAAATGCTGGTCATCAGCTGGTGTGAGATGCTTACGTCCAATAAATGACCGGCGTGGATAATATAATAGAAACCAGCTACCGTGCCCCCAAATGACAGCTGCCAGCTTAATCTGGACTTTCCAACAGGGTAGGTAAAAAAAATAGTAAATATCAAGATCATTACATTAAGAGTTATATTAAAAACAACGTGTTTTTTGAGTGCAATGTTCTGGTGTTTTTGATTTATATTTGTTTTGCTGCTGTGTTCTGGTAATGATTTTTGCTGTAAAGTGAGCTTAGATCTGTTTTGCATCTGCACACACACTCACACACAAGCAGACTTGTCTCTTGTGCCTCGAGTTTGAGCAGTAATTGTAAACTGTTGCTGGCCTATGACATTATTCTTTTTGTCAGTAGCAGGATTCCTGTTATGATATACAGTGTTTGTGCGCGTAGTACAAAAGCATTACCGCCACTCCAGCGGTGTAAAATGCAGCATCTCTGGATTCCTGGCAGCCCAAAATGCCTCTTGAGCTTCATCTTTGTCTGCTCGCGGGCCCCGTTTCAGCCTTGTTAATTATTTTTCTGCATCTTCCGGAATGATGGCGATTATTTCTCTCTGATTTCTCTTCCTTTTCTCTGAAGCAGCTGGCGTGAAGAGGGTGCTTTTCATTTGTAGCATCTGGGGTTGAACGTATGCCAGCGAGAAGTTAGGAGGTGGAGTGGTTTCTGTTTTTGTGCGAGCTTGCGCACTCGTGTGTGCGTAAATGTATGCGTGACTCGGTTTGCGTGGGTCGAGGTTAAGGATGTTTGGATGAGACGGGGCCTTCGTCTAGCTGTTCTAATTGTCCCCTTGTCCGTTGACACGAGGCTGAGGGAGACAGAACGTAAATGTGGAGTAAGAGTGCTCCGCTGGCTCCGCTCTTCAGCTTGATGTGGCGCGGAGTGACGCAACATGGGGCCACTGATGCTGAGTGTCTCAATTGCGCCTCGGCCCTCCTCGACGGACACAAATAGTGTGTGGAATTCGAAAGGGGGGCACGACGGGTAGCCTTGGTCTGCCAAAACCCATCGGTGGTGCAAGGATAAGTGGGGAGGGAGATTGTTTAGCTGATCGCCTAGGGTTTAGGTCCATGGAAAAAGATGTGACAGGGATGTGTCTGTCGTGGGGAAATCCTTGTGTCGGTCCCTCAGGGCCAAGTAGGTCATATTTAGATATCGTCTGGAAAGATTCATATTGAAGCAACCCTTCCCTAACCTATGACCTTACCTTAACTTTTCGTGTGAAGAAGACAAGACACTAAATTTTCAAGCTAGCTCAGAAGCCTGGTAGGCACACCAGGCTAAGACCTAAGAATGACATGTATACGTTAAAAGAAGGTTTTACTAACGTTAGTGCCAGATAACTTTCAGAACTTTTAAAGAATGTTAGCCAATGTTTTGAGAACGTTCCCTGTTAGCTCTTGGCACAATGGTCCCTCACCTCTGTAAAATGGCCAATTGAATTGCACAAAGCGGTTAATAAAAATCACTGAACGCAAAATCTTTGTCTGTTGTCACCTGACGCTAATTGTAGGGGCAGAAGCGCTTTTTGCTTTCGTAAAGAGTTTCTGTCAGAACTTGTTTGACAGGGTTCATCAAGAGTTCGTGCACCAGTCTATCCGCATCATTTGTGGTTGCATGCGATTGGGAAAGATATACAGATAGAAAGCTTGTTTGAGTAAACAAGATTGTTTGATTCCAAATGTTTGTCAGTACGTCTCCGTAATGTCAGCGTGTATGTGTTCCTGTTTATGTGTGTTTGTCTGTAGCGTTTTAGCTGACTGGCAGGCAAATGTGCAGGTTCCATATTTTCCGTTAAGACAGGTTAGGGTTTCAAGCTTAGCTGCACACAATTTCACACAAACCGCATTATGTTGCCATGTTAGCGCTCTGAGTTTACGTAGCGCTCTCGTCACGGTCCATCTGAGAGAGAGAGGGAGAGAGAGAATGAGAGAGAGAGCAGCAGGAACAGTTAAAGGGGAGGGTTCCTAAACAAGAAATGCAAGAATGTTTGGGATTTTTGTTGGGGCCAAAACTTCCACAAGGACTTCCTGTGGGCTGCTAGTACAGCCAGACGACATTGTGCTCCTCCTTATCAAACTTCTGTAGAGCTAAACTTTAATTAGAAGTACCATTAACACTTCCTTCAGAAGTACGCTCTGCTACACACACACACACATTATCTTCGTGCATAGCATTGAGTGAGACGGAGTTAGCCAGGACTCGTACTGTATTAGCACTTTAGGCTATTTCACAGGGAAACTTGTTTTGACAGAACTCCAGGTGTCTTATTGTTGGGTGCGCTATGGTTCAACAGATTTACCAATTAGTGTCGGGATATGGGCAGATGAGGAGGGGGGCAGCTTTTAGATGGTGGTTTGGAAGAACTGAATAAGGGGGGCAGGCAGTGAGTGAGAGAGATGGAATGACATGGGGCCTCGTGGGCTGCTGAAGGGGTCGTATGGTCAGAGAGGGACTCTCGGTAAGCTGATATGTGACCTCCTTTCACAGGACTGTTATAGAGTAGCTTGGGAAAGTAGTTGAGGATGGAGACAGAGAGAGGAAGAGGGGGCGAAAGATAAGGGAGAAGAAAGCGCCAGTTTAAAAGTCAACGTGTTCCTGGTCTTACTGTGAATGATTCATCCGTGAGCATAGTTTTAACAACAAATGATTTTATAATCTTGCATCAGAATGTTCCGACTCGTACTGCATCAGCTTTCATTAAGAGTGATGTCATCAAGTCCCTCCTCCCCTCCAACCACCTGTCAAATAAAGAAAACTTTTGTCAGATCAGACAGTTACTGGAGGATAAAATTAAACCGTTTGACTTTTGTCGTTGTTTAATATCCTGTTTTAGAATTGGCATATTTTGGAATAAAAAATCTGTGTGTGTATGCCTTTTAATCTTGACTTTTATCTAAGCTAAAACCGTATTTTCACACAAAGATTTATATATTTATATTAGTACGCCAGATAATATCAACTGTAAAAATACCAACAAAAGAGAATGCAAGCAAAATAGTGAACAGTCACATGGTTTCTGTTTGTAAGACATAAACCCAGTGGATGAAGCAGATGCTTGGAGACATGTTGTCTACGTTGTACATATTTTCGTAGGCCTGTTGGTCTCCATTCCATCTTTTTTTTTTTAGTAATTGCTGTTTCTTTTACAAATTATCTGTCTTTATTTTTATTTGAGCTTGCCTGGAAGTTTCCAGGAAGTTTTAGGTGAACTTTAGAGAGGAAGTTGATGTGATTTAGACCCTGTCCCTCGGGTGGCCCTTAGAATGTGGAGTTTTGTTTGGACACAGCTTGGTTGTTTTAGCGAGTCTCTCGCTCGCCGCGCTCCGTCATAAAACCCAGATATAGTCAAGCGGTAATTTAATTGAAGTGAAAATGAATAGTCTGTTTCGTCAAATTTGCGGTTACGTGAATTCATGTTTGGGAATTCCTCTGTGTGGAACTTGGCCGTTGAGCATGTAAAGGTAGCGACGGTCGTGGTCCATTGAAATCACAGAGTGTACTGAAGCACGTTCCTGTGCTAATCCATTGTTTAGGTTGGACAAAATCCCCCCGTGCTTCAGACACAATCTTTGACTGCTTTATGGCCAGACGGTTTTGGCCACACGATGTGGTGAGATTCAGGAGAGCACCAGGCATACAAGTTCTGTGTGTGTGTGTGCTGTGAGCTGTGTCAAAGTGGGAGAGAAAAAGAAAGAAAAAAATAGTTGGGGAGGGGTGAAACTGACATTTCCAAAGAACAATTTATTGTTGTGGCTGAATATGCAGTGACAGTTAAAGTTTAACACCTTCCCTCTTTAGGTGTGTGTGTGTCTTGGCCCCTAAACCCCCAACCAGGGAGCACTTAAGCCAAGCTGAATCAAATTTACTTTCATAGCCCTCAATGAGAACGCAACAGGGGTTTTTGTTTGGAAGTCAGTCAGTGTCTGATTTTTGGAGCAGTTTTTGCATTGTCCTCTCGCTCTCTCGTTTTATATTGTTTTCAGATGTGCTTCGGTTCGGCCTTTGTGAGATGAACTTCCAGTTTATTTGATTTTGCTCCTCAGCTTTTTTCTGTGCAGGCATCTTTTTGCTGTTTCTTTGGTTTTTTGATGTTTCTCCACAGTAAGTGTGGTGAGAGCCAAGTTTTCTGTCTCCATTATGGCTTTAAGAAGAGAAAGATGAGAAGCTTGTTTTCCTCAGTCAAATCTCTTTGTTTTTATTGTATCTTTTAAGTTCTGCCTCTTTTTATGAGATTCAGTAAGTTAAAATGGTCTTGTTCTTGCACGCTGTTGCAGGTGTGCACATGCCCCCGTTATCATTTATTTAGCTTACTTTCAGATATGACTGGAATGTCTGCCTGTGTAGATGTGTAGGATTTTGTTTTAATTTATGACAGGCAGCTAACTGGGCAGTTCTGACTTGTACAGGAAAGTCTGTTAAGTTTTGCATAAATAGTTGTTTGTTTCCATTATGGAGAGGAAAAAAAGAGAAAAGAGAAAAAATACTTCATATTTGATTTGATTTGATCTGAGAGGTAAAGTTTGGAGCTTACATAATTTTAGGTAAATTTCAGAGGTGTGACCTAGCAGTTAGCACACATTTGTCCTGACACGTTGAGCTCTGATGCTTGGTGGATGGTTCAGGTTTAAATCTAGCCTTCATTACTTCCCTGTCCCATTCCTTCTCTTTCCCCAATAAATTGATTTTATTCATACTGTCACAGTCATCTAAAAGGGGTAAAATAAAACAAGGAGTTAAGGCTGGTTAGCCCCTGCTGGAAGATACAGTAACTACACCATCGGGGGCATAAATATCTTACTTCGTTGACATTCAAAAGTAACCTGACAAACTTTAGATTTTTGCAAGCAACATTAATTACTAATTTTTCAGAATATCATGGTACATGTTCTGCCATTTGACAGATTATTTTATTTTTTTTATTTTTTTTAAGTTTTATTGTTTTCAGGGCTCTTAAAATCAATCAAATCAATCAATGATGTTGTGAAATTTAGTTATCGGTCAAATAACATCAGGTTTAGGCTTAGGTGATTTTACACAAATATGTTAGAATCTAACTTCCATATTACCAGCGGCCATGTGCTAGCCCGGCAACCTCCATTGAAATTAATTACAATGCCAACAGATTGCACAATATAATGCCCAGATCATGGGCATTAAAGAGCTCCTTGTAAAAAAAACTAACAAGCAGAACAAAAGCACTAGCTATTCATTTAACGTGTTGTTTTATAGGTTTATTTTGTACAGTGAACATCTATGTGAGATCAGTGCCAGCATTGCAGGGCTCCAGCATGTGGATTTGAATAAAATGGCGGGTCATGATTGAAGCGAGACAGGCGTGCCATCCGCGGACAGCAGACACGGAGACAAGGCTTTATTGGGAAGCTCATTAAGGACAGAGCGGCGATGTGGAGAAAAAGAGCGCGCGCTTCACTGGCCTGCATCCCTTTGAACACCGGCCTACTCTTATCTGCGACATGCTCCGTTCCTCCATAACAAGACATTTTTCTTCACACAGCTGTTTTTTTCTTCCTCCTTTACCCCTGATGGGAACAAGGAAAAGCTGAGATGTCACCGCTCTCCGTAAGATACAGAGGCTGCTCCTCGCGTGTCGTTTTATCCCATTTTTTTTCCCTGCACCTGTTGGAAAAGCCCACAGACTTTTACACATCCCCTTTTTATTTCCCCCTTTGTGAATGGAAAATTAAATTGGAACTTTTCTGGCGCTGTCTCCACCTTGTGTTGAGATCCGTCTACGACTGTTTTATGAGCCCTCGGAGTAGAATTCCTTAATCATGGCGTCAGACAGACAGATATGTGCCCTGTGAGTGGGTTTTCAGGCACTAGGGATGTGCAAAACTACATATTTTTACTCTAGTAAGTGGGCTGACAGAATAACTAGTTGACTAATCGGTCTTGGAGAAGCCCTTTATAATTAGGTTGGTTTCGAGGTCACATGACCCCAGTCAGATGAGTCTCTTAAGGGTTGTTTACATCAGACGTGCTGTTGCGTTTATGAACAGCTAGATGGCACACCACAGAGTGGAAGAGGGGTCTTCTTTATGTATATGAAGTGTATGAGATACGCAGATTGGTGTGTAGGAAATGTTTTTGAGAAATTAGTTAACCTCGCTAACCACTGACTAGCCGACCGCCGTCATCCATCCACATTATGCGTTCAGAAGTGTTCAGGTTATTGAAAAGGTCACCGTCTCACCACGACCCCTCCTTTTGCTATATTATTTATGGTCACATGCATGAAGCCAGGAAACAATCCCTCCGGTAATCAGAATGCGTTTCGGGGCCACTGTGTAAATCTTGTGACATTTATGTAATTGTTATAAACTATATTGGACATCTTGCTGAGCGCACAGTAAACAGTTTGTATTCGAGCACTGAAATACATGTTTTCTGTCAGCTACGGTATGGTTTGTGTCCAGATAGAGGCAAACCAATACCACATGGCTAATATATTGTCAGTGGACGCCCTCTCATCCAAACCAGCTGTAAAAAACTCTTGTCTTCATATATCCAAAGCAGATTCAGCTTGACTTAATGTAGCCAGAGCTCCCGAGTGAATACAGTTTGAAATCTAGTCGGTAAAGCTGTAGATGTAGTGTGGCACCCATCCAGGAAGTGGAACTGTGCTCCACCTTACGTGGCATGATATGAAACGCCACATCTGTAGGCCCACCGCAAACTGAAACATTATATCATTTTCAAAATACTATGTGTTATAGCTATATTTTATTAGCCTGCCTGTCTAATTACCCAATTAAAACCAGTTTGCCACTGGGTGTTCCTTTTAACTTCTTTCCAGCTTGTTCCGATTTGCAGTTACAGTTTACAGTGTGTAACCGTAATCCCACTGGTAGCTCCGTTCTTCTCCCACCCTCATCCACTGTTGGAAGACTTAGTATTCTAATTCATGTCCACTGTGTCTGTTCGCCTGCCTGCTGCCTACTCCTTTAATTGTTATATCTCCTCACCATTAATAGGAGCAAAAAGATGGGCTTCTGCCATGCACGACACATCAAAGGCTACCTCCCCTAGTTTTACAAGTTGGCCGTCTCTTTGGAGGAGAGGCTCTGGAGATGTGCGCCGATTCCCGGCTGGAATGGGTTTGATGGTCTAATTGTAGCCCCCAGTGGACACAGCTGCATATCACAGAGAGCCTGGGCCAAGCCGGGATCTTGTGGAAAATGTTCTCCTAGTCATTACAGCATCAAATCCAGCCTGTATCATCAGAGAGTGCGTGTGGAGGAAAGATCCGTACTGTTTTTTGTAGCAGAGCGTGCTTACTGTACATGCTCTCGGGTGCAGTAGACCAATCACATCCTCTCAGCTCTGCCTGACCATTTATCACATGGTCTACACCATCTATTATTAAAAATACTGACCCTTCCCACAGTTTCCTGTTCTCTTCTCTGGACTTTTCTATCAGTCTGTCCTTCTCTTCTCTCCCCTGCTCATTCTCTGACTTTAATCATACCTCACATCTCCCCTCACCTCCTCTGTGTTTTCAGAATTAGGGATTGTAATCTAATAGAACAATTCTGCTTCTGATTTCGATTACACTTTAATGTCACCCCAAAAATGAAAATTCTGTAGTTATTTGCTCACCATCATGCTGTTCTACACTTGTATGTCTTTCTGTCCTCCATAGACTGGCAATCTGTTGTGATTTACTTTAATTGCATGAAACAGAACAGAGTCAGCATTCTTCAAAATTTCTCCTCATGTGTCCCATGAAGAAAAAGTCATACAGTTTGAATCAGCATGAGAAAACATGCTGGCACTTAAGAACTATAAACTGAACCAAGCTATCACAATTGTTTGTTTTTAGTGTTTTTTGTTTATTAATGAAACCAGTAAATACCAGTTCTCCATTCCCAGTCTTGTTTTTCATTTTTAAATAAAGCCAGTTCTCAATTTCCAGCCTTATCTCGAATTCCCAACCTTCTTCACCTCGGTGTCTGAATCGCTCCTTACATGACAGTAAGCAGTTGTCTGCAGTTAACCACAGTACAGTAGCCAAACGTATTCTCTTTGTGTGCGGCAGGGCGCCAACGGAGCGGACAGCTCTGAATTTCTGCATGATTACCCCTCAGCATGCGTTAATGTTGCGCCTCGCTAAAGACCACGCTGACCGCACCAGGTCAGGGGGCTTGCCACAGGCTCCGGCCAGAACAAAGGAATCCGCACCGACACTTTCCGTCTAGCACCGCTGCTTCCATGACGACTACCAACACGGCTATTCTAGTGGTGATCAAAAAAAGATCTCCTCCGCTTTGAACTCCTTCTCTTTTTTCCGTCTTCGCATCAAAAAAAAATCAATAGACGAAACTTTGGAGCGCGTGTATCAGTTTTTGTGTTTCTTTCTTCCCCTCCGCCTTCATCGTTTGTACGTTCCGTCGCTGGAGTAAAAAGCCAGTTAAAAGAGGTCTGACGGTAAAGATGACACTGTTGCGGATGGTCCGCACAGAGAAAGGCCTCAACTGGGAGAAATCAATTTGGTCAGGAAGGTGGGGCGGATGCAGATTCTGTTTTTAGACTGGAAATGATAGAAAGGTTCCCGGTACCAAGAGACAACACAATACGTTTGAGGGTGTACTGAAAAAACGAAGCGCTTTGGTGATGCATAGTTGCGCTGTTAGGGTTTGTTTTATCCAACTGTGAGGAAGTGCGTGTAGCTGTCTCTCTGAGCTTTTGGTGCTTGTGAACTGAAAGAGCTTCCTGTGGCATGTTGAAGGTCCCGGATGGGTTTGAGGTTCTTAAAAACCTGCAGAAGTTTAGGTCAGGGGTCTTCTGTAATGAATGTGTAAAAGTTAGATTTAATGTTGCGTAATGATTTAATGTTGTAGGAGTGTAAATAAGGTAAAGATGTTAATAGGGAGTATACTCGGGTGTCCAATATTTCTTATTAAAATTTGAAAAGGCTAAATTTACAGTTGATTCTTTTGAATTGGATCCAAGCATATGTATTCAAAGGATAGTTCAATTGAAAATGGAATTTGGTAGCACAATGTCCAGATCGCTCTTTTCTGTACAATATAAGTGGATAGTGACTGGTGTTTTGCTGCTCCTTAAGGGAAGCAATGAAAGATTCCAACAGAACAATTGAAAATGTCAGTCTGTTTATTACACATAGCTAATGCTTGGCTTTAGAAGCCAACACTGGTATGTTTTCGTCCTTGTTTCGTGATAGCCAGTCGCCGCTCACCTTTATGGTGTGGAATAAAAGTCAAATAGACAATTTGCGTTCCACAAAACTCCTTTTTGAAACAATGCATGTTTCAAGTGACATGAGGGTTGATGACATTGTTGTTCTAAAATTTGTTACATTTTTTGTAACATACACCCATTACAGTAGAGAATTACACTAGATGGGTGAAGAATGTTTGAAGGTCAGTGTGTCAGCACAGTGTGTGTGTGTGTGTCTGTTAGTGTGAGAGCGCGTGTATACGCGAGAGAGCGCAATGCACGCCGTTGCGCCGCAAAAGGGAAAAGATGTCTGCAGCGAGCATTCTCACTTTTCACTTTTATTGTTGTGCTTCCTGTTTTGAAAGCCATTAAGGAGACGGTTTCCTTACAGAAAGGGGAAAAAAGACGCCCGTCTTTTTGAAACGTGTCCAAGCGCAGTGCACAGAAGAGAAGGATGATAGCGATCAGCTAACAGCCCAATAACAGGAACACAAAGAGGAAAATGCCTCGCTCTCTTACCGCTCCCTGTGAACGACAGATTGATACGGGGCTGGTTTTTGATGCGCTGATGAATGCAGAAGGATGCGCTTGTTGTTTGTTCCGTCACAGCTGTAGAGCACTTGTCATGCGCCCAAGTATCCCCAGCGTGAGGTCACGTGACCAAAAACCCAGAATGCTTTGTGACATCTGCCCCTGCCATTTTCATGAAAAGGCCGGGCCGCGCTATTGATATTTTGGGTGTTTCCTTCAGTTTATTTTATTCTCTTTATCGGGAAAGCTGAATTGGGTTTTAACTTTCTTTCATGGAGATCTTGGTCTCGATATTGATAAGATTTACGTATTCAGCACCGAAAGAGTCTTGTGCCCTGCGGTATCTAGCCGGAGGGAGAGTTCATAGTACTTATCCCAAATCGCACAAGTAAAGCCTCGTGTGCAGTGACCTCGACTTTTCCATTCGCTTTCCTTTCTTTCATACCATCCCTTTGTATGGGGATCTCAGGCTTACCCCTATGACATTGCCAGGGTGTGTGAGGTCATCTGACCCTTTGACCTTTGCTCAGTTTCAGAGGGCCAGGATATCAAGAGGAGCTGTCACATAAGATTGACAGGCAGTAATAGTATAGCAAAGACATCTCAATAATTAAAGCTGCAAACTTTCGTCTCTCTACTGCCATCTGTGTTTGAAACATAAAATCGCAGGTTATTTATGTACTTTTTAGTACATGTGTTGAAGTCAGATCTGACAGCTCAAATGATCAATCATTTATACAAGCTTGCCATTGGGAATCAGTTGGGAACACTGATCTGTCATGTACTTGCTCAATAACTGTTTGTTGTTTATTGAAAGTTATGGACTGCAGCTTTAAGGTCTATTATGAAGTTAAAAAGGAAGTTTTGTGTGTGTTTCCATAATGATACTGTTGTACCTTCTCACAGACTGGCAGTAAATGTCTAATCTTTTTTTTTAAAATGATTCATTTGAAAAATTTAGGCTGACTGGAAATATAAATTCTTGGCTTGAGAATATCTATTCGGTTTCATGAGGTAAAATGTTGCTAATGTAAAATATAGATTATTCTGTAATTCTTTAGGCCATTTAGTTCACATTTGTCAATAGTTCACAGTTGTCAATTTGTCTGGTTATTGAACAATGTGTAGCAGTCTCCTTCTATTACCTTTATTGTACTTACACAGTGAGTCATAATTTATTCCTTTTAGTGTGTCTGAATTGGTTTGATTTAGCAGTGCTAACTCGTCATCTCTGTGTGTGTGTGTGTGTGTGTGTGTGTGTGCGCCGTTCACTGGCCCCGCTGCCTGGCCAGCTTGTAGCTCTTAATAAAAACCACAGACTGTAATTGGACTTAATTGCACCCTTCGGGCGTCATAAACTGAAGTGTTACTAAACAAACTGCAGGGTCTGGAGGCCGGCACGCTGCATTTGCCACAGCGTTCCACCATCTTGCCTTGCACATGCACGTGTAGCGGCGAGCGTGATGCTTTTCTTAGACGATCAGCCAGCAGAACAAGAACTCACAGGTCAAAGAATGATCCACAGAAAGAGTGACGAGCTGCACTCTCCTGTATTTTATTACCTGCATTTCATTCACTAACCGCCCGCAATCCAGTTTAACCAGGTCCCACATGCGCTGAAATAACACTCTATTTAAATCAAGTCATTGTCATTCTTTTTATCGTGAACACGCCTCCTTTCTATGTTCATCAGAATAAATAGACAGAGCCTCATTGATGAAACTCAACACTGCTTCCCTGCAGCAGTTAATATTGCATTACTGCTGCCAGAGTAAAGCAGGCAGTAAATGAAACTTTGAGAGGTTCGGCTGTCTTGATTACATTAGTGAAGCGATTCTACAAAACAGAGTGTTGTCAGCGGGCACGCCTTATTCTTCCTGAGTGCACTGAGTAGTGTGTCTGCGTGTGCATGTGTGTGAGAGTGTATTTGAATCCGTCAATGTGTTCGTGTGTTGTTTGCGTACAGGCGCGGTTTCTCGGGCCATTCGTATGGTTCGGCGGGGCGTTCTCGTGGGGGGCTCTTGGGGGGTCACTGCACACAATTGATTGAGAGATCCAGACCAGATTCAATCATTGAAATGGCAAGGCCAGCCGAGTTTCAGTAGCACCACTGACCCTGAAACCAGGAGCCAGAGGAGAGTGAGATAATCACTGTGAGACCACCATGTTCCTTTAGCTGTTCGATCGCCCGTGCCGTCCAGCCATCGCACCCCGCTGGCAGCACGTCACCGAGCGAGCGCTCGCCGTCTGTTATCAAGATTTTCCAGATTTATGTGCGGACAAAGACTCCATCTGCCCTAGAAATGCATATTATTTTCTGTGAGTTTGAGATAATTAGAAGTAGGCTTTGATTGGCCCGTGGGTCACTGACCTTTTAACGTACAGCTGAAGTGTTAAATTGTTTTGATGTGAAAATACTTTCCATTGACCGACCAGTGGCAGACGGTGTGGGTGTGTGTTTAGGAAACCTGTTTGAAAATGGTCATTATTTTTGCATAATTGTGACGCTGGTGGCGCAGAAATTGCACGCTTGAGCTTTAAGGCAGGTTTCTTAAAGCTCAGAGTGAGGTGTGTAATCTCAGATGCTGTCGGCAAACACAGACCATGAGTTTGCAAGGCTCTCATTTAGGGAGGCCCCATACAGCAGCACTGGGGCCCTCGCCCTCCCCGTGGAACGAAAAAAAACAGAACACATAATTAAGATATATAGCCTGACTGGGTCAGAATATAGCTATAGACTTAAAATAGAGTGAAGCAGACAACTCTCTGTTAATCAGTGGTTTGTGGTTACTGTTTGAAAGCGACTTGAGCCTGTTCGGAGTGTGTGTGTGTGTGTGTGTGTGTGAGAGTTTTAAGTGGGCTACGCAGCTATAAAAGGGTCTGTAGGAGAACATTAGTGTCTAGTGTGAGGGGGTCACTGTAAACAAGCACTGTGTGTGTGTTACTGACTAAACACACAGCGGCATTTGTGCCCATGTGCGTGTGCAAGCTCTCCCAGATTGCCCCAGTCAGTGACCCAAAACTCTCCCTCTGTTCCACCTACTAGTCCAGAATCCCGCTGTAATATATGAGCCAGACAGGTGACTGTGTGTGTGTGTGTTCGCATCCTTCAGTGGCTCAGGAATGATCACATTTCCTTTTGCACACTCAACTCAGTGTTTTGTCACCGTCTAATGATGCCTATCCATCAATCAGAGGGGCGGAGCCGGGGAAATGAAGATGGATTGAATTAGTTTTTAGTGAAATGGTCGGCTATTGAGCAGCCCCGTAATTACTCTGTCAGGAGAATTGAACCGTATCAGCAAGAGGCACCTTAACACTTTCACCCTACTGTTAATTACAGGGACTCGTATATGGGCAGATTCACCTTATTTCCCCCATAATAATAAGTGAATATTATTGGCGTAACAACAATTTGATGAGTTCTGGTGCAATTTTTTTTTTAAGGGCCCTTTTCCCTGTTTTGATTTCTCAGCATAATAATAATAATTAATAATAATAATAACTTGTTAATATGTTGTTAAAGCCATTGATTAACTTATAACTATAAGCGAGAGTATTAATGACACTATATGAAAGCTAAAAATAAAATAATAATTTACCTAAACTATATATTTTCTCTTATGTTGTGGTTTATTGAGCATCTATCTGATATTGTCACTGTAGTGCATCAGAGCGCTGCTTTAACAGCATTTACTGGTAACTCTGTAATTAGTAGTCACACCGCTGCCGGTCAGGTCATTGTACTCCTACTTCACTGAATAGTGCACTAATTTAGTGTGCACTGGCAATGGCGAATGGAGACAATTGAATTCAAAATATGTATTTTATGTAAAAAATGACAGCACAGAGTAACGACACAGTTTCAGGGATATTGTCCTGTATGCTAATATGCTAATCGCATTCGCTGCATTCTCCCGTTAAATTGTCCTTGACAAATAAATGCTTATTCAGACAGAGGGGAAATAAAGGGTCCCAACGCAAGGGGTCCCAGTCCTAGCGCACTGCTCCGCTCACTCTGTATACTGTGGGAAATGAAAATTGGGCTGAAGTGTTTTTAATTAAATAAGTCAGAGAAACTCCAGGAAATAGCTTAATTTCATATTGAGACACATGACTCGGGGATCTTAGCGAACCAATTAACCTCAGCACAGCTCATTAAAACGCTGCTTTCATGGCCAGCAGCGCGGACTTATCTGCCAACATAAGACATGAAAGCAAATTTGCAAATCCCAAACTCTAAAAGTAATTGGAAAGGTAGATGCAAAGTGTAGTTCTAAAGTGACACGGCTGTGTTGAAATTAACTAAAAATTTAGTTATTACAAAAGTAATGGCGTACGGAAGGATTGCTGTTTTTGAGGTTAAATTAGAGAAGGGATGAGTAAATTGCTAATAAATTGCTAAATGAGAGCAGAATGTGTGGGAAGGATGTTGCTTGGAATGTACTGCTTGTGCTGTGGGTAAACGTTTAGCTCATGAGAAAATGAACGATTGCGCTAATGCTAATTTGTGGCACGCCTCTATAAGGTCACAAAAGGAACATTTTTTTTCTGCTTTGGCACACAACCTTCCTGTGGTACTTGTTACTGAAAATGCTATTGTACTTTTATGTTGCAGTATAATAAGTTGCCTTATTTATAGAGGAAGAAGAATCTTTTGACACACTGTGCTGGTTTGCGCTAAAGTTGAGCCTTATTTCACCGGGGTCACTGCCCTGAAGGACCCCACGGAACCCTCATTCTCTCATTGGGGACTGCAGTGAAAGACAGTCCATGGACCCTTGGTTAAAAAAAAGCATTGTTTTGTTTTTTACCTCATTGAAAGTCCATTAGTCTCAGAATGGAGGACATTTACTCATTACCCATTTGGCTAATAATTTCTGAAGCCTAGACCTGTGGCTTAACCAAATTTGGACGTTTCTCCAGTGTTGGTTATTAAAATTAATTATTTAATGGGTTAATAACACAGATTTTTAATGTAAGGTTTGTTCTTGTGAATATATGTTTGTGTTTTAGCGCAGACGTCCGGTTAATGTCAACGGCATAGGCAATAATTGTAGTATGAAAAACAAAGCTGACAGAAATGTTCATAGTGATTTAATCTACGGGTTTTCTAAGAGTGGGTGTCTTAAAACTTACAGAGATTGCTCTATTCTAGTTTAGGAGACTTCTCAGGAGACGTCTCAGCTATGTTTCAATAAGGGAATTAGCATTGTCTCGGTCATTTCCCCCAATGATAAAATGATACATAAAATAGTTATAAATGAGACAATTGTTGGCATCTTATAGGAGTACAGAACCATACAAATAATGTGGGTAGCACTGGTCTTGGAAGAATTAGGTGGGAATTTAGTGAGCTCATATTGACTTTGACTTTTGATTGCAGACTTTATCTTTTCAAATGTAGGACATCAAGATGTATTCCCATCCGAGGAGACAAGACTTCTGTTCTCAGGAGAAAAATCTAAAAAATAGGAGCCTTTTCTGTTTAATCTAATTGCCGTCTAAGAGAAACAATAGAGATATTAAAGAGATCTCATTTGTGATTTAATTGTTTGTAACTGTCTGTTTCGTTTTGCCTTTTCACCGTGTTCTTTCAAAGATCTACTCAGCACTGAGGAGATGCTGTAGATTTCGGGTGCTAATCTGTCCTCTTTGGTGACCGGTCATTTGATAAACGTAACCTTCCTAATGCTCAGCTCAAAGGGGCAGAGAGCGCAGCGGAGCGGGCGCGGGACGTGTATAGGTTACACCGCTCCTGCGACACTCATCTACCGTTCGCCAGAAGGCAAATGGCATCCGAAATCTGATTAGGCCCCATTATAAAGAGTGATATTTTCATCTCAGCAATTCTCGGTACTGTGTCAGTGCTCTCCGCTGTTGCAGTGCCGGGAAGAACCCAGGCCTTTGACAGATAGTAGATATCCCGACCGTCGCTTGTTTGGACAACGCTGTCTTTCACCACGTGGAAAAAACAGACAGCCGAGAAAATAGGAAGCAGCTAAATAATGTCAAAAGATCAGAAATCAATGGGCTGGAGGAACGTGATCCTGCTTCTCTTCTCACATGCTCTCCACCGGAGTGTTTCTCCAGGGCCACTGAAGTTGCTTGTGTTCACTCCCGTGGAGATGTAACTTAAGCGTGGGGAAGTAGTGTTGTAATGTTTGGAGCAAATGGTTCAGCAAAAATAACCTTTTACTTAAAGGTTGCCATCAGAAGTTTATTGAGTTACATGCTTTATATTTACAGGTAGAAACGAAGAGGTCGGAAAGCTCAATTTATTAATGCGGCAGATCGTGTTTCTTTGAATTTTGAGATATAAATGAATAACAGGAAACTGATCAATAAGAATGACAGAAAGAGCATATATATATATATATACATATACATACAGTCATACACATACACTCTGTACATATATGTCAAGATAAAGAATTTAGAAACGCAGAAACCTGATTTGATGTATTATTGTTTTTACCGTATGATTTTTTTATTATATTTTTTCGGGAAATTGTTGATGTTGAAGCCATACGTTCTACATTGTGGTCTCTTATAATGAGACACAAAAAATGCAACACCATTACGCTTTTGTCGCCCACTGAGGGCGGGAAACAGACACAGGATTAGGGGAAAAAAATCTGGACATTTTTAGGAGATAAATTTAATTTCTTTGCTATTTGGAGGTCTTCTTTGAAAATTGTAATGAACACATTCAGAAACCGGAGAATAGATTTACTCTTAGCTTCAAATAAGTCCGTGTTATCGTACTCTGTCATTCGCTCCTTCCTATTTTCGAGCTGCTAATTGATGTTTTTGATGTTGGCGAGAAAATTGAAGAAAATGTCATGTGTGAACCAGCGCGGAAGTTAATAAGATTGACTCCGTTGACGGAATTCACAATGAGCAAAGGAAAACCGTATAATAGAGACTTGGTGCCTTCGCCTATACATCTTCGAATAGGATGAAATTGACACCCGGCGAAGCCCAGTGTGCTCTGTGTGGAAAGATAGAACTTTTCGGATGGCTATTCTTTTTCCCAGTTTTTCTTTTGTGGTTTTATTTTGTGGTTTGTTTATCTCCCCGTACTCTACTGGTGTGCATAAGCAGCTGCATATCCCGAAGGTTCCTGCCCCAAACCAGGCCCAACAATTCGAAGGAATTGTCTCCCAGGGATACCCTCGCGCTCAGACAATACTTATTCTTAATGCTGTTTTGAGTTTGAAAAGGCACGGCGCTTTAAAAAGGTTAGATAAAGATATGGCTAAGAGATGCACTGATATCAGTTAGGGTCAATGCATATGCTTGGCCAATGTGGAAAAGAGCTTAAATTCAAATCCCCTTGAATAAAAGGATTGAAGAACCACTGCGGTCGCTCCATCTTTAGCCATTTATCGAACGCTGGCCGAAAGCCGAATGAAATCTATTGTTCGCTACTTATACCTGCGTTGCCAACATTTTTATTAGTTGAATTTTATCCGTAGGACGTTACGGAAGACGTTTCCTGTAATTCCTTGACGCTAACGTCCTTTTTGCCTTTAGAAAACTGTTATTTGTCGATTGGCAATATTGTTCGGTGTAATGGGGTTCTGTGTTTTTAATTAGGGTGCGGATTAGCTGAGTTCGGTTCAGTGGCTCTGATTATTTTTTTCCCGCCCTTTAGGGGAATGAGCTAAAACCCTAATGCGGCCAGTACCCCCAAGCGGTCCTTTTTTGAAGACACCAAACAAAAAAAAAATCGTAGTTTCAGCTAGCGTTCAGCCCTCCAAGGACCCACAGTAAGCGACATTATTCTCGGAATAGCCAATTAATTCCACTGGCAATGATCGGTTAGTACTTCTCCCGGCCCTCCTCACCCCCCGCGCTTCGCTCGGCATTTGAAATGCTAACACAATGAAATATTTTTCTATTGGTTGGTGTCCCTCGGCTAAGCCACCGCCGCGGGCAGAGAATTTCATCGACTGATGAGACCAGAGGCGGACCCGATAAAAAGGTTACCTGTACGTGACATACACTCAAAATGGCTAGCGCTACCTTGAACTCGAAAGTTCTATAACTTTTATTTGACTTTTCATCGTTAGCATGGCAGCAGTTCTGTGCCCGCGGAGAGTCGAAATGAAGGACAGCTACTTGTTTGTTTTCACAGACGCTTGAAACCTCCTCGCTAATTTTTCGAAAGCGTTACGACGAGCGTTTCGCACGTTATTTCCATGCACGACCTAATTTACATATTAGCTAGCTGTTTATTATTTTTAGTTTTAGCTAGCTGGTGTTTGGTTTTGCGTGATCGTAGATATTAATCATGAAAGAAACCTTTCAAAACCTAAACGTAAAGGTTTTTCGCTTACTATTAAGCCCTCCCCGTTTTATATTTGCGTAAAATACATCGCGGACAGCCTTATTATATACGCCCGCATTGCGTAGCTAGGGCTTTGTGTCGGAGGCCTGGGTGTAAAGAAAAGAGCAGCAGCGCACCTGTCACGTCAACAGCTGATGGGTGGGGAGGGTGTCGAAAGAGTAACAGCAAGAAGGAATAGAGTTTTTTCTCAAATTGTTAGTTGAAGTAAAAGTATGGTGTTGGAATCTCCCCCCACACTCCCACGACAGACACAAACACCCTAACCCCCTCTCCTTTTTTTGCACACCCTCACGTACACACTATTTCTCGCACACACATACACACACACATATATTTTGCTGTCTACAAGGAGAGAGGCAGGTGGCTCCCCATGGCTGCAGCCTCATGACAACATGCCATTAGAAATAGCAGGCCTGTTGATCAATCCTGCCGACATGACAGCTTCGCCGCAAGGCCTGGCTCTTTGAGCACCATCTCCGCGGCAGCTCCCTCTCCTGTTTCTCCTCACTAATTGGTGAAAGTTCTCTTATATATGCTTGTGGCACAGGCCTCTTTTTTTCCTTTTTCTTCTCTTTCTCCTTCAGCGGCTTCTCCTTCCCCCCATCATCATCATCACCCCTTATGTATTTTTTCTTTTTGTCACAATGGAAGTGATAACTTTTAGTTAGATATTGCAAGTGGGTTAAAAATGATATGTGCGCCGTAGGCATTTTTCTCTCTGAATTCTAAATTCTTTTATATTTATTTTTTTAGGTGTAAGATATGCAGTTGGGCGATGATATGACATTAGTTCACAACAGCAAAACAACAGATTTAAAAATAAAAAATGAACACATCTTTCAGCGAATTACGTAAAATTACCTTTCTTTTCTTTCTTTAATTATGAAAATCGTACCTAATTTAACATTTTAAATTATTGGAATATCAAGCTAAAATATTAGAACATCAAACAGTTTAATTAAATTAAATATGCCTGTTTTTGTAGATGCTGTTTTCCGTGCTTGGAAAATTATTTATTATATATATTTATTAAAGATGTTTAAAAAAAAGGTTTTGTTTACATACAGGAACCATCAAACCAATTGTCAGAATTCTTCTTCAGCTCCGTGCGTGCTGTCATGTTCCACAGCCGTGTGTAAACCTAATGTCATCTTCTGTTGAAGTGCTTAACTCCCCCTCTTTGATTTCTCTCTTAACTAAATAAATTAGTGCGGAGATGGAAAGAGAAGCACACAGCAAATGTTTAAATATCTCCTATTTGTTATCTGTTTAGGCTCTTAATTACACAGACCCAGCTTAGTGCTTTGCACTCCAAGCCAAGGCAGTTCCTCTTAAGATTTGGAGCCAGAATACAAACATTGTCCTTGCCGTGATTAATTGGGTTGTTAATATTTCATATTTATTTTAGGCAAACCCTCAGGGCCAACTTGTTCACAAACCTGAGCTGTTTTTGTTAGCCCTTGTGTTTATAAAAGAGCTCGTTGAAATCCATTTACAGAGACATGTAGTGAAGTGATGAGAAAGAAAGACAGAAAAAAAGAACAAGAAAGAAAGAAAGAAAGAAGAGGGTAAAATAAATAGAGTGAAGCACCTGGAGTAAAATTTAAATGCTATATTTTTGTCCACAAAATGAGACTTAAAAGATATTTTCCCTGCGTTATTTTTATGTCAATGTTGGCTAATAGTTATCGAGTGAAATGGTAATATTAAGTGCTATCTCCACCCAGTGGCACGAGAGGAGACGTGGATGATCTGCGGAGCACAAGTCAGATGTGTAGATTTGCTAAAGGGTGCATATTTTATTACACAGTGATGTTGATACTGAGGCTTTTATTTTACATTGTAAATGCTCTCCTCTCTCTTAAGTGTTTCACAACATTTTCAACATTGTAACTTGGAGACGTCCGGTGCTTCCGCTGTAAATGAGTTTGAACACAGTGAGATTTGTATGCGTTTAAACGACGGGGATGTGCACGTCGCCGTGGGTTCAGAAAGTGTGCATTTTGCTTTCCTTTGGCAGGTTAGGCTATGTAGTGCTGGTTGTTCTGGAGGAGTCGGGGGTTGAGGAGCACTCTGGACCGGGGGTCCGTATAAGCGGATCGGCGACTAGTGGAACTGGGGGTTCCTCTGAAGCTCCCTCTCTCGCTTTGATCAAAGCAGGTTGTTTTATGTGGCTTGCGTGAGACTTTGAAGCCACCGCGTCACCTACAGCACTCGCTTCATCAAGTTCACCAGTGTCTTAATAGCAGATCAATAAGTTTCAAAGTCTGAGAGTTAATTTGATACCGCCGCTGATGTGATCGTGCTGGGTCGACACTCTCGGGCTCACAGCGGCTCCCTCTCCGCATCTCGCCGATGCTCAGCCTCGCGCACACACGTTACACCTTCTTCTGCCGCTCTCTAGATGCGCATTAAGACACGGCGTCTTTTCATCTCGGCCCGT
>JAZGTJ010001330.1:0-15000 GCA_036877575.1 Botia almorhae | reverse complement strand
TACTTTTCATTTGAAACAATAACATCAAAAAGTTGCTTTTTTGTAACTGACAGTGATTTAAAAAACATAACACAATTTGGAATCTTTGTGTTCGTTTAAAAACTATATTTTAAAATACCCAGATTTTAAGATAATGATGTAAATGTGCAATTTACTCGGCGAGGACGTTTTTAAATCGAGTGTTAGTGATCGTTTCCCTATTTCCTTCTTCCGCTTCCTTCTTTCATTTCCGTGCTTACCTCGTAAGTACAGGAAACCGGAATGATTTCAAGACAACAAAGTAAATGCAAAGGGAAAATACAGAGAAGGGGAAAATGAACAGATTGTGAGGTACGAGCTTCAGAGGCCTGTGTGCGCTTGTGTTTTTGTCCGGAAAGGGCCGTGAAGGATTATCTTAGGGATGTACTTCATTCCCTTTAAAAGAAGAAGAGAATAAAACAATAGAAACAAGACCCCACATTGATGTCACGTCTATGTCAAACAAATACCTCTTCCTTTCCTCTGCTGTCCTCCCCCGGACGGAGGGCTTAGCAAGGGGACTGTCAGAATCACATAGCTAAGTGACTGCTTGCCACACTTTGCTGATCTTGCCCTCCCTTTGTGCATGTTGTTTTCTCTTGTTCTTTTTGTCTCTCTCTCTCTATCTCTCTCTCTCTGTCTTCTTCACTTGCCTTGCTCGCTTTACCTTGTTGTAGCCCAGGCTTTTCAAGCAGCTAGTTCGTCTTTGGGCGTCCTGCAGGCACTGCAGAACCCACACACACACACGTACACAGACACACACACACGTACACACACAGCGTGGACAGACACATTCACATGCCATGGGAGCTTGGTAATAAGCCTTTTTTTCTAGCTTTTTTCATGTTTCTTTGCTTGTGGGAAGATGTCTCCGCATCTCTGATAACTATCAGCCGAGATTTCTCTTCATCTTTTTAAAAACGCAACACTTTGAGAAGGACCGTTAAGCTGTCGAAGAGCAGAGTAAGGTGCAAAACCTCGTAGAAATGTGATTATCCATCTGCGGGGGAACAGGCCCGGCCGGACGTCCTGAGATGCAGAGACTCGCTTAGAAAAAAAGGGGAACAATGGTGTGCGCGTGAACTTCTGCGTGCGTGACCCTTTGGTGCAGGACACACACATGCACTTGCTCCAACACAATAGCAGTTTTAGGAAAGAAGCAAAGGCTGATAAAGAATCAGGAGAGAAGGAAGAAAGGAAAAAAACACTTGTTCGTTGGTTGGAGCGAGAGGTGGAGAACAGAACAAGGGAGGGCCGCGTCTGAGCTCATGTACCCGAGAGAAGGCCTTTCAGTGGGGCTGGAGGAGGGAGGAGGCAAGGCTGGTTCTTTGGCCTCTGGGCTTTCTCTCCTACAGCAGGTTGGCTGCTGGCAATTCAGTCTTAATGCCTGGGTAAGTTCTCAGCACAGTTAAACTGCTTCTCTGTGTTACTTTTTGGTGTTGTGTCTATCTTTGTAGATTGACTGTGTGGCAGGATATTGTGTGTGCAGTGGTAAACGCTCTTGGGAAGATTCAGAGTGGATAAAGATATGTGTGTTTGTGTGTGCGAGTCTCATGAGACATACAGTCATAAATGTGACTTTTGTAGATGTGCGTCTGCTTGGAACAAGTCTGGTCCAAAGCAGCGTGTGTCTGAAGATACTTTGATAAAGGGTTGAAAGGCGAAGTGAAGTCCTAATATGTAATGTGTACTACATGAATATACCATAAAAGAAGTTGTTTGTAAATTCCAGCCTGTGATTTTAATTATATCATTTGAAATCTCAATATTTGTTCATGCAATAAAATGTAAAAAACAGTATTTGTTATTTACAGGGTCCTCGTGGTCATAGAAGCCTTGAAGATAAGAAAGAATTTAAAAATTCCAGGCCTAGAAGAAAATAAAGTAATAAAAGTGTACACATTTAGTCAACATACATTTTTTTAGTTATGATATATGACATATTTGATCTACCAGAATTTGCTTTATAAAATAGCCAGTTATCAAAACCGAAAATATACATAATGCATATATAATATATAATATGCATGCTATTTTTCATTGTTAATTTCGTGGAGAATCATAGTTAGACATATTTTGTGTGTGTGTGTGTGTGAGTGGTGGGCGGATAAGGGTTGTTATGGCGATGGTGACATCATCACAGTTTCACGTTCTTTTGAAGTTTTTCAGTCTCATTTGGAGCTTTCTTTTACAAACAGCACGCACAGAGCGCATTGGCTGCGAGGATTTGGCTGCATCTATTTCTTGCTCATTTGAACATTCCGACGCATCAACATGCAGACACACACAAGTGTGTGGATGTTTTCTGCATTGTGTCCGCCGCGCTTGGATGCGAGCCATTGGCACGTACACTTTTGGAGTTCAAGTCCTTGGCAGCTTTTTTTGCTTGCTCTGGAATTTCACAGGCCTGAGAGCCCCTCTATCCATCATGGGGATGTCACACCCCCTGCGTCCCACCCCCCCTTCCCAGCCCTACTACAGCTCATTAGAGCCCACAAGCTCCAGTGACAACTCATCATATCATGTCGTAAAGCGTAGAGAAGCGCTCGGGCCCTCGGGGGGGCACAAGGTCGCCACCTTCACATTTTGTCTTTAAATTGCACTGCAAGGTGCCACCAAGCGGAAGTGCAGAGCAAACAGCTTTTTCCTGCTGCTGTCCAGCATGTATTATGCTCTCTCTCTTTCTCCTCGTGTCTTCCACTGAGTAATCTAACATCGCTAATTACTCTTATGTTGTAAGATTAACTGAAATTATCACGGTCCTCAGGATCATAGTAAACCTGGAAATATAGTACGACTTCATAGAAGTGGTTTAAAAATTAATAGTTAAAATTTAATACAACCTTTTTTTTTACATTTACATTTAACAGACATAAATGCATTAAACCTTTTTTAATTTTGAATACATGTTTAAAATCATGGAAATTTTCAGTGTAAACATTTATTTCTTGTTGTTATTGTGTGCTTTAAAAAAAAATCTTATCCACTGATTATAAACAGTTGATATAATCTTTTACCTGCTTTAGGTCCTTTCCTTTACCGTCCCAACAGTGCAAATACTGTTTATTCTTTCCTCAGAATGAACAAGGGTTACTCTATAGTGCCTAAAATTTATTAAATAAAAACCTTTATAAAGTCTAAAGTGTGTCCCCATATAGATAGTTATGAAAAATGTGTGTGTGCTTGGGTGTAAGAGAGAGAGGGAGAGAGAGTGAAGGACAGGATGTGATAGACGCTGCATGCAAATGATTGTGACATGCTCCCTCAAACAGGCCTCTGCATGCTCTCTCCATTATAAAGGCCTGGCTTTTGTAAGACCACCACTAAAGGTCATGACCCCAAGCAGAAACTGTCAATCTCGTTGGTTAGACAGGGGACAGAGGAGTGTGCATGTCGACAGACTCACTCAGTGGATTTGTTGATACATATTATAACACATATCTGTAAACTTTCCAAGTTTGTAAATTTTAATCGGATCTTGTCCTTACAAATTTGCTCGTTAAAATTCCTTTTTCCACCTGGGTTTGTGGAATAGTCTTTTAGCCTTCTTTTCTATCCAGTCTTGATGCGTGCGGTCTGAGGCAGTGGTAAACATTTGAACAGGAAGTAGCCCACTTTCATTGCAGATAATGGGAAAAAAGACACCCACATATTTCCTTTATGTTCCTTGTGTGGGTTTATTGTGTGTCTCGCTGGACCTCCGTGTGTCAGTCTCCGATCTCAATGAATTGTTTAGAAGTAAGGTTTTAAAGAACGCTTATTCTGTGATTGTTAGCGCCCAGTGGCGCGGGGTTGTCCGCGGCTGCGCGGGTGCGTGTAGGTGGTCCTCCTCACTCCACTGAGTTGCTAAAGACAATTAGCACTGTCTGGAAGAAGAGGCTAAAGCCATCGTACAATAGAAGCGAGGTCAATAGAGCCTGATTTATTGTGAGTCTTTTCTTTAGATTGAAGACTTAATGGACTTGAATGGCACTCAAAAGGGAAATGATTTGAAGAATGTGTTTTTGTACAGCGACGGAGGTGGTTAGCCATTGTGCGATGTTATTTTTGTCCCACTGTGTGGGTGTGTGTTTACTTAACCACATGTTGGGTACAAATAAAATTTTAGGGGCACAAAAATAATCTAAGCAAAACCTTTTGGGGACATTCTCATTTGTAAAACCACTATTAAAATATAATGAAGTTTTTTGTAAATGTAAAAATGCAGAAAGTTTTCTGTTAGGGTTAGAGTGTGGGTTAGGGTTAAGTTATATTAAGTGTTAATATCTAGCTGTATATAAACAGTGGAAGTCTCTGAAATGTCCCCATTTAGATTGATAAGTAAACGTGTGTCTGTGCACATTCGAAAGGATCTGACACCCAAGCAGACACTGACAAAACAGCAAAGCCAAGTGCCTGCAAGCCTCCAGTAGCACTACTGTAAAACAGGTCCACGTTAATAACGTTTTTCATGTATTTGTGTACGGGACATTTTTATCTAAAACGGTTAGCTAGTGAGAATAATACAGCAGTTATTGGTATTTCTAGCTCTATAACTCATCTTCCTTCTTATGGAATCAACTTCCTTCAAATTCCTTATTATGTCTTGTTGATGCGCTCAGGTAGAGCGTGGGCAGAAACTGTAGATTACCGTAGCGCGCTGCGGTATCGTGCTGCGCTCCCCAGAAGTCCAGATAAATGGGATGACTGCCTATTATTCGTAAGGGCTGTGAATGAGGGTTTGTTGGGCCCAATGACTGTGATGTAAATCACTTGGCTTGTCTCTGGGAGTATGTGGCCGCTCTGGACAGCCATTTGGAGCTGTCTCTCAATGGAGGGGCCCTGGACAAAAGAACTAATTTAAATGGCTACTAAAGCCTTTCAGTGCAGAGAGAATTGACAACATTCTTCCACATCATTACCGAGAGAGAGGTTATGGGGGGGCACTGTACCCTCAATGGCAGACTCGTCAGCTGTGTTTGGCAGCTGTCATCATTCCACTCTGTTTTCTTATTTTTTTAAATACATTTTTATAAGTTTTCTCTCCTCTCTTTCCTTTGCTTTCTTCCTTTGTTTTTTCCATGTGGCCTCACACTTCCATTTTCCTTTCTGTCTTTGCAGTGTGCTCTGCTCTCAGGGGCCCCGAATAAGTCCCCAGAGCCCCTTTCTTTCCCCAAGCAGCTCTGTTCAGTTCATTAATCTTTCATTGGGAATATGGCAGAGTGAAACGCCCCTAGTGCTGAATGGGGCCTCTCTCTCTCCCTCTTTTTCTTTCTTTTTCTCTCTATCTCTCTCTCCTAGTCCTGGGGCCCAGGGTGGACACTTCAACCCCTCACACCGGGGTCCCAGTCAACCTTGGGTAGCTAAAACCTATAGTTTAGTCCTGACAGAAGGATGGCTCACTTCAGTGACGTTCACAACCATTGTTTTTACAACACCCGAGCATTGTGACAACCTACTTTGCTAAAGTTGGAGGCTGGATTCGATTTGGGACATTCTAAATACAGACAATGGCCACTGTGTCCCCCTCTAACAGCCTGCAGGACATTCACAGCTGTCAATCAGACATGCGGACGCCATGCTTCACTCAGTAAAAGCAACTCCAACCATCCAAACAACTCAGGCTGTCATTTTATACAAATGTCTTCCTGTCAGTCAGTTCAACTCGCTGACGATTTACGCAGCGTCAACGGGGTCCAGGAATCCTGCGGATTAAAAAAAATAGAAGCAAATCCTGTTCCATGCATGGCAAGCCCCGTCAAATCTACAGCACGGCAGTAATCTGGTTAGGTCGCGTGTACTGGGAATACACTAATGCCAGGCTATGCATCAGCACCCCTCTGCTCAGCTGTAATCTTGCGTAATTGAAAATAAGGCCTGTGCCACTTTAGAGCACAAAGAGCAGATTACATAGCTAAAACCAATTTGACCAAAATGCAGAAATGGATTTTCTTTCCCCCCTCCTCTTCTATCTTTTATAATGCAAACCCTTTCCAAAACCAGACCCTGGAGGAAGAGCAGAGGGTGGAAAGGTTGGGAGCGCAAGATGCGGGTAATCCGGGGAAAAAAGGGGGAGGGTGCGGGTTGAGATAGAGAGAAGAGTGCATTGTGGGTACGGGCTGTATGTTTGAATCGGCTGTCTTTTCGTGTAATTTGTGGTTTCTCTAATTGTGACGAAAATGCTTCGGGCGCAGCTTTGGGTTGGAGAACGATAATGCAACCAAACACTCAGTCCCTCTGTGTATCCAATGACCGTTTTAATCAATATCCTGTGGCATGGCACCTCTCTAGAGCTGTTTTTAATTACAAACCACAGTATTCAGAGAATGGACTTGTGGTTTCTGGTGGTCTCGATAATATTATGGTGAGGTTGTTTATACAGTCGTGATAGATGTGTAGTTAAAATTAAGGCGCAGAGTCTTTCTGTCTGAACCCAAACCTATATTAACGCCTTCTTTCTCTGTCTTCCTCCCTCTCTTTCTCTGTTTCTCTCCCTCTCTCTCTCTTTCTTGCCAGTCTAATAAGGTCCCCGTGGTACAGCACCCTCACCATGTGCACCCTCTCACTCCTCTGATTACCTACAGCAATGAGCACTTCACGCCCGGGAACCCCCCTCCACATCTTCAGGCAGACGTGGACCCCAAAACAGGTACGTGCACACACACCTTCCTTTACATTCATACATTTTAACACAGGCGAGATGAATTCCAAGGCTAACCGTCAGGCCTGGTTAACTAGCCTTGCATCCTCTCACCAGTTCCTCTGTGATGTTAGATCTTACCATCAAAGCTACCTGGTAAGATGCAACTGAGCGTTCCCGACTTACCTTGGCACTCGGCCAAGGTTGAGCTCCTCCTGTTGTGTGTGTTGAGACGGTGTTGATGACCTGGGTCGACCTGTGGAGACACTTGACTTCTGCGAGTGATGCCTTGTGGAGGAGATACCTCACCTCCTTTTACCTAACTAGAGGATCCCAGAACAAAAGCCATGCGAGGTTCCCTCAGTGTTTTGTTTTGGTTCTGAGCAAAAGAATCTTCATTTCTGCCCTCTTTGGACATGATTTGGACAGTAATGGGATCTAATTTCAGTATTTTACAAAAATAAACTAAGCAGTCACGTTTGGCAGGAAACTCGTGCTGAGAACCAAGCGTTATCAGTCTAAATTGATCTCAAAACAAAATCAGTTCGTTTGTGGTGTGATATAATGTCATTTTAGCGTTATGTTTAGAAATCAGATTATCACACTACAGCCGCGCAGCTGCTCTTTAAAGCTGTCAACAAAACGAAGGCTGAATTCTGAAGGGTGTTTTTTTTCTGCTCTCATAACAGACTTTATCACTAAGGGCCTATTTAAGGACTCAGAGACTGTTTAATGTGCTGCTTAATGGGGTCGCTTAATTGAGTTTAGAGTTTAATTAATTAACAAATCGTATTAAGACAGCTGTATGCAGTGCCGATGTGCTGCGGCTGCATTGTTTGCTTTAGTCTGCCAGGCAAACATTAGCCAGCAGTGTTGAACAGAATATTTACACTCAAATTGCTATTTGTGGACAAAAAAGAACAGATGTAGTAGATGTTAAGGCAAAATGGAATCAACCGGATTGGGCGAAATTTCAGTGAGTGTTTCAGAATACCAAGTCAGTTTTTCTTATTCTTAAATAGTTAAAAACCTGTCCATTACAATGTTGTGAATAGGGCTTTTTCAGTATTGTGGCTCCTATGTCTGCATCGAGTCTTAAGCAGCCACAATGCAACCGGTTTCCAGCAACAGCAATTTGTCTTTTCATACTGAATCTGAATTGTACATGACATGACACATTTACACTGCTAGATTAATGTACAGTTACATGGAGCTGGATTTTTGGACCAATGAGATTTCACAGTGGGTGGAGCTAACCAGTACAGCTACACAGAAGTCTAAATCAGTTGACCAATGAAATCTCCCGTCACTTGTCACAGCTTATTAGTACAAAAAGGACTTTTTTCTACTTTTTCATTTTTGAGATGTGTGGGCGTTTGACCCTGTCACGCGTAATGTTGATAACACAGATAATTGGCCGTTGCTCTTTAAAACCAGCGCGGGTGACTGTTTTAGCACTTCCGAACAGGAAGCTTGCACGAATATGTCAGTCTCTTTTAACACGTGGCGTTTGCGCTGTTGACTTGTTGAACCTCAATTATCGCCCGTTGTTAATCCTGTGATTCGATAGACAAATGTGACAGGGCTCTGTATTTTTCCGCTCTCCCCCGTGTGCCATACAACATCCTGGCTGCCTCCACAAGCTTTGATCTGAACGTGTGATTTAGAACTGTGCATGCAAGCTCAACATTCCCTCTCTCGACCCACCTCCCTCTCATGTTTGACTTTGTTCAATTGTGTATCTCACAAAGGATAAATTTAACACTTAAACTTCATCTGGGAATTTCTGTGTCGGGACAAGAGCAGGAACATTTTCTCACTGTTCCCTCTCTCTCTCTCTCTCTCTCTGTGTTTTGCAGGAATTCCGAGGCCCCCACACCCTTCAGATATATCACCCTATTACCCCCTGTCACCTGGCACTGTGGGCCAGATACCCCATCCGTTAGGATGGTTAGTACCACAGTAAGCAGCCCAATTTTATTCCTCTTCTGTTGTCTTTGTGATCTGCGTCATTATTAGCCTTTGAAGTTCTGTGCTGTTATATAATGATATACAGTGGGGTCCAGTAGGCTGAGACAGCTTGTGAAAATACTGCTTTGTAATTATCAGCAACTATTTAAATTAAAAGTTGATTTTATTAAAAGTTTTAAACTTTTTGCTTTTGGTATGCACAACATGCGTTCAAACTGGCATGGACTTGTTGTGCTTTAATAGATGCAAGAAAAGCCCAGAGTTTTAGTGCTGTCTCATCCGTTTGGATCCTGCTGTTTGTAATACAGCACAACCAAATAATATTATAAACATACATTTAAAAAGCTGCGTTTTAGATGTGAAAAGTGCTTTTAAGCATTGTTTATTTGTCGCTGTGTGTCTTCATGCATCTTATACTCCAGATACCTGAATCTCTGTTCTCTGTATCTTGCTGTGGGCCTCTGGGTATTTTAGATGCAGTTTAGGCTCGGACACACTATGGCACAAAAGCTAACTCTTAACCTCCTTACAGTTTATACATTCAGCAAATGCACCGCTGGGGCCCACAGCAACGCACTCATGGCTTTCTTCATTCCCTAAACTCTAAATTGCCTCTTTGTGGCAAATGCTATTTTGCATGTCTCTGTATTGTCCAATTAGAGTAATGAACTGTGATTGCCAGTATTTTACCCACAATTCCACACGGGGGCTCTCCCCTGGTAACTCTTGTCAACACTTGTTAATATGACAAAAGGCTACAAATTAAGCTCTGTTAATTTAATGTTTTCTCACCGCGATCTAAATACCGAGAGAGAGGCCCCAAGCACAGCCACAGCCCTTTGATTCTCTGCACTTTATTTTGGTATAAATTTACATTCATTATTGTTTGTCTTTGGATGTGTAGACCTCAATTAGCGTGATGGCTCCATTAAAGGGGCCGGTGCTTCGTCTTTAATTAGCACAACAAAACACCTAGTTTCAGCTCAGGGAGAGGGGCCTCCATCGACACCAAGCACGGGGTTATGAAATTTAATTAGCCATTCCTATCAGATTTGTGGCATTCAAATTGTTCAGAGTTTGCTTCCCTTTGATCTGCGCTCTGCAATCCCCTAGATTTTTGTTCTGATCAAATGAGAATAAAGCCGCCTGCGTAGAGAGCGCTTTTTCATCCCGCTTTCTTTTACCTCTCTTCCTTTCTTCTTTTCCTAGGCAAGGTCAACCGGTTTACCCAATCACGACGGGAGGTTTCAGACACCCCTACCCAACTGCCCTCACTGTCAACGCGTCCATGTCAAGGTGAGTTGAGCCCTGGGACGGCAAACTCGCTGAGAATGCAGCCGCGCTCTGTGAGCGTGTCAAACCCTGTGCAAACTTCTCCCTTAAGGAGAGACAGCTCTCGCCTTAGTGTTCAAAAAGACAGTCCCCTGCGATCCGCTATGTATTAAAATATTAATTATTGTTATCATTTTATAATGAGGCGCCTGAAGAACGTTTATCCCTGCTGAATGGCAAAGGATGAGAGGACTACGAATGTCTTAGCCGTGGTGTAGTTATCGTCACATACGGAAGTAAATTGTAAAAAGTACATTTCTCTAAAGAAATTTAAAGATACAGATTCAGGAGACTGTTGTTGGACTCTGAGCGAGAGATTTGTGTGACTTACTGGGGTCCGATTCAAGTGTCGTTTTTGGACACGAACGTCCCCTGGGGAGCACTAATGGCTGTGTGTTTTGGGGGGATTGTGGGATATGAGTGCATGTTTGTTTTAACGGTCACTGCGATTGCTCCCCTGTGACCATTTATCGTCTGTTATGTGAGAAGTGGGAGCCGTTTGCTGTAGATGACAAATCTCTTTGCACTTCGGTTGGTTTTATGTCATTCAAACACAAACGAGTGAAGCAGCAGTAGCTTCAGATAGGGTGGACACCTCATTTTGCATTAACTTGGCCCCTCCCCCTTCCCTAAAGCACGTTATTCTCACAGTTTCACAATAATGATAAATACGAACATGATGCTATTGAGGCTAGCCAGAGAAACACAGGCCCAGCCTGTGTCTCCAGACAGGGACAAACTCTTGTTTAATTGCACTGTGATTGAAAAAGCAGCTCTGGAGGACTGGTGAGCTATGAACAGAAGACATTGATGGATAAATGTGAGCCAGTGAGTGAGGAAAAGAGGGAGAATCAGGGAGGGATTTGACCACCTTTAAACCCTGGCCTGAGTTTAAGCACGTTTAAGGAAAAACGCCTTGTCACACTTACCAAAATGTCCTATAACGTATTTGTGGGATATTTAACATGCTCAATCATTGAATCTCATTAACAAAAGATGAATTTCTTTTCGGTGTGACATTATGTGTAAATCATTCTGCTACTAACATTTGACATTTCATTTATGCTACAATTGTTGTACGAGCAATGTACACATTCTGCTTATGTTTCATGAATGAGAAGCAAGTTTTCAGGTTTTAAGAAGAATTCACAGAATTTTGTTCTGCTCCATCTGTAACCAGTATTTTCAGTATCACACATTTGTAAATATGCAGCCCAAACATAACAGCTCTCTAACAATATTTATCTTTGGAATGAAGATCAGAGTGTATTTGCAGCTGCTCGTGTAGGTCCATTTTTATGAACAGCTGAAACCAATGCTTCACACATTTGACACCAGCAGCTTTTACTGTGTGTGTGTTATGTAGTCTTGGGCCCCATAAAGAAGTCATTTGTCCCCTGCCAAGGCCTGGAATAAGCACATTCCACATGCTCTGCTGTCAGGCACCCATGCAGGCCTGCAGCCCCTCCTGCTCCAGCACTGGACCTTCACTTAAGTGACAGCTGATTGTGCTCTAATGAGGCCTTTATATTATGATCATTCTATTTCCAGTGCAGGCTAATTGAATCTTCTGAATGGGGGCTAGGGGGATTGGTGATGTGCTGGGGAAGAGCTAATGCGTTCTGATAATCCCTAAATTGAATTAGCATAGATTAATAAGTGGTGGTCTTGTGTCTCTGTGGAGGGAAGGTGCTTTAGCATGTTTGTGTCAAAACCAGCAGTGGGCTCTCGCTCGCCGTTGGACTCTGCTGTCACTGGGCCTCCTGTAAAAAATAATGAGGCCCAGGAAAATGTTTCATTAATTGTGTTTATGCTTTTTCTGTGGAAAACGAGAAGCTGGGAGGAAAATCTTGCCTAGTGACCCACAGAATTAGGAATCGTCCATATGTTTTCCTTCAGTGCTCATGCCCCTTAACTGGTGCTGCACCCACTGCCCAGTGTTGAACTGGTGTGTGTGTGTTTCCATTACAGAACAGACAGGGTAAAGCTGTTAAATCAAAATGAGACAGGAAACACCTAATTTAGCGACAAAATGCACGTTCAGTTGGGATACAAACTGTGCGTGAATCAATTGCAAGGAATATTATACAATAATACCTCTGATCGTTGCATCAAAAGCGGCTTGTGATGACATAGAGATGCTAACGAATGCTCTTGAAGACCACAATGCGCTACATTTGTTTGCGGGCAGATTGTGTTGTAACGTTACGTCATCGTTTGCCTCTCAAGTCAGTACACCCACGATTCTGAGAGAGTTCACCGTCCACCAGCCGAGCGTGAGAATCAGCATGGTTCTGAGGGAAGGGATGTTCTGATCTGCCAGCATTTATTATGCAGTTAGAACCCAGAGCTTCATGCAGAGATCTACTTTTCGCCCAGGTAGCACCTCAGCCTCTTAAAAATACATTTCAGAGCACAAGCAGTGCAGACTTGGATCCAGCAAATGAGCTACATTATTTTGATAATGGGGTTGGAGCAGTACAGGTGTAGCACCCGTCCCAGGTGACAGGGGGAGGAAGTGTAGGGCCCCTTGCCCCCTGCCTGTTCCTGCCCTTTGATATGTTTCTCCAAACGTACCTCCGCTCCCATTCCTTCTTTTTTCGCAAGAGAAAGTGAAAGATAGACCGAGCACACCAGCGGGGTCATTATACATTAAACAGGCACTGAGACCATCGCTCCGATTGCCAATTAAATGGCACTCGCTGACACTCGGCTGGCGTGGAAGATTGAGACATTGGACCCTGCAGGGGCCCTTCGCGGCACACCTATCGCTCTCTCTCCCTCGTTCCTCAGCGGGGCTAAATTGGTGGCAGGCTCTGCTGCGTGCTGATGAGCGCCATGATTCCCCATACTTCAAAGAGGTGGCCGTCATGTTTTAACCATAACCTGGGCCTCGCTATTGCAACAGCAGCACGGGTGGGGGCAGCACTGATGGGACAGTACGAAGGAAAAAACGGACGCTGGAACAGAGAAATTTTAACAAGTATGCAAGGACAGAAAGACAGGGAGAGAGGGGGTGTGATTATTACAGCAGTGTCGGTCCCCCCACAGTGGAAGCAGCCGGGCTAGCGGCCCGGATGACATGGCACAAACACAAATGTGTCAAGGATGAAGGGAAGAGAGAATAGTGGAGAAGAGAGATCGGGGGGAACCACAGTCCCCAGAGAGGGCCTCCAACAGAAACTAGTTGTTCCTTGTGAGTTTACGCTCGTCATTATATTCTGGCTCCGAGCCATATAGCCATACTCAAGCATATAATGAGCTGTTTGAAAAAAAAAATTATTCCTTCTCTTTTTCATCACTCTCCAGTTTTTCCTTTAACATTTGTGTACAACCACATGCAGCTGAGACATACTGAGACACAGAAACTCTCCTTTGTGTTCTCAGGAATTTTTTTTTAACAGATATTTACTCAAAAGTAGAGAATGATGTTATAAATTATTCCTTAAATCAGATGAGGGGGCATGTGTTTGGTAGAATTAATAAACAGAAAATTACCACACATTTAAAAAATGCCCACAATGATAAAAACATGTTTGAATTAGACGGAATGTATGTTTGATGTATATATGATAATAAAGTGAACATAAGAAAAGTTATCAAAGACGACCTAAAATCTAAATTTACACTATTTACTATGTGATTGCACTTTACAGTAAGGTTTCAGTCATTAACATTACTCAGTGCATTAGCTAACAATGAAAAATATATTTAGCCTCCTGGTAGCTCACCTGGTAAAGCATTGAATTAGCAATGCAAAGGTTGTGGGTTTGAATCCCATCAACAAATCGAATCAAATATATTTACATTTAGGCATTTGGCAGACGCTTTTATCCAAAGCGACTTACATTGCACTAAACTACACATTGATCACTATACATTAGGTATGTGCAATCCCTGTGATCGAACCCATGACCTTGGCGTTGTTAACGCCATGCTCTAACCACTGAGCTACAGGAAAGGCTTACATGCACCGTAAGTCACTTTGGATAAAAGCATCTGGCAAATGCATTATGTTGTATTATAGGTAAATATAGTCTTAATGTGTACACATCATCTGTGCAAGTTATTCTAAGTGATAAAGAAAAGTTCATTTTCATAATATTTTATCAAAATGTAATTTTCCATAGCAAATTTCTGTGCTTATGAAACAACATTATTTCCCACCGAATATTCTTTTGTGCTTAAATCTTAAGTCTGAAATGGCAAAGGGCATTTTAAGTTGTGTTTGATAACCCTAAAGTAGACAGAATTCTAGATCTTTCCCTTGGACTTGTCATCTACAGTCTGTTCCTGCCTCTCGCATAACAGAGATGTATTATCTTACTGTTGCTTTAAGTATATAGCCACTGTGATATGTTGAGTCTATAGCTCATAGTCAGTGTGCTGCAATGTGAATGTATGTTTCCATCCATCATTTCACCCGTGTCCACTCTGACGATTTACACAGTCTTCTCTCCTCCAGGTTTCCACCACACATGGTGCCGCCCCACCACAGCTTGCACACCACGGGAATCCCCCACCCCGCCATCGTCACGCCCAACGTCAAGCAGGAGTCCTCTCACAGTGACATCGGACCCCTCAACAGCTCGTGAGTCTTCGTTTTATGCTTCTCTTGACACTCCGATCTCAGGGCCGCCACTTGGTCCCTGGATCACTTCTGATTGGTCAGTCCGTTGAAGTGGCGTGATCTGATTGACTAACATTGGTTTGATTTTCTTGTCGGCAGGAAACATCAAGATGCCAAGAAAGAGGAAGAGAAAAAGAAACCCCACATAAAGAAGCCCCTGAATGCGTTCATGCTCTACATGAAGGAGATGAGAGCTAAAGTGGTGGCAGAGTGTACGCTGAAAGAGAGCGCAGCTATAAACCAGATTCTGGGCCGAAGGGTGAGTTTACACACACTGTTTCCTGTAGCTCAATGGTTA
This sequence comes from Botia almorhae, assembly GCA_036877575.1. Lineage (NCBI taxonomy): Eukaryota > Metazoa > Chordata > Actinopteri > Cypriniformes > Botiidae > Botia > Botia almorhae. Next base: position 132 of record JAZGTJ010001330.1, on the reverse strand, counting down.
GAGCATGGCGTTAACGATGCCAATGTCATGGGTTCGATCCCAATGATTGCACATACTCCGAAACAACATATAGTATAATGCAATGTGAGTCGCTTTGGATAAAAGCATCTGCCAAATGCATAAATGTAAATG
>JAZGTJ010001329.1:0-59295 GCA_036877575.1 Botia almorhae | reverse complement strand
GGATTGCCCTGTATTTAGCTCCATCCATCTTCCCATCAACTCTGACCAGCTTCCCTGTCCCTGCTGAAGAAAAGCATCCCCACAGCATGATGCTGCCACCATGTTTCACAGTGGGGATGGTGTGTTCAGGATGATCAGCTGTGTTACTTTTCCGCCACACATAATGCTTTGCATTTAGGCCAGAAAGTTCAGCTTTGGTCTCATCTGACCAGAGCACCTTTTTCCACATTTTTTCCACATTTTCATCCATTTTGTTCTCTAGTGTTCTCTAACAAACCACTGAGGCCTTTACAGAACAGGTGTATTTATACTGAGACTAAATTGCACACATTACACACTAATTAGGTGACTTCTGAAGGAAATTGATGGCACTGGATTTTATTTAGGGGTATCAGAGTACAGGGGGCTGAATACAAATGCACGGCACACTTTTCAGATTTTTATTTGCTTAAAATTTTCGTTCCACTTCACAATTATGTGCTACTTTGTGTTGGTCTATCACATAAAATCTCAATAAAATATATTTAAGTTTGTGGTTGTAAGGTGACAAAATGTGAAAAAGTTCAAGGGGTATGAATACTTTTGCAAGACACTGTATTTAAAATGTTTTAGTACACTCAGGTGACTAGGAATAGGAAATCATTCAACCATGACCTCTTTTTTCACAGCGGCATAAATATGAGGTATCATAAAGGCCAGACTCCCTTAGTCATTCATCACAATGGGTAAGACCAAAGAACATAGCTGTGATGTGCGGCAAAAGGTTATTGAGCTTTACAAAATGGGAAGTGGCTATAAGAAAAAGCAAAAACACTGAAAATGTTTTCCACCATCAGCACAATAATTAAGAATTGCAGAAGTTAGCTGAGTCTTGTGGTCAGAAAGTCTCCAAAACTTCAATCTGACATTGCCTACATTACCACAAATTGTTTAGAAGGGTTTCAAGAAAACTCTCATCCAAAAACAAACTCAAGCATCTTCAGTTTGCCAGACACTACTGGAACTTCAAATGGGACCGGGTTCTGGTGAGATGGCAATAATCATCAGAGGTGGGTTTGTCGTGCACAGAAACGTAGCTATATGGAAAAGTACCTCATGCACACAGTTAAATATGGGGGTGTGTAGTTAATGTTTTGAGGCTGTTTTTCTGTTTCATGGATTCAATCAAATATCAACAGATATTAAACGCCTGAACATTGAACACCTGATTGCTCTTGCCAGAAAGCTTAAAATAGGCCATGATTGGCTCTTTCAGCAGGACAATAATCTAAAACATACATCAAAATCAACATAAAAATGGTTTACTGACAACAAAATCAAAATCCTGCCTTTGCCATCCCAGTACAGAAAACCTGTGGGGTGAACTAAGGAGAGGAGAGTCCACCAGTGTGGGCCTCAAAATCTCAAAAGATTCTGTATGGTGGAATGATCCCTTGCCATGTATTCTCCAAACTCATCAGCCAATGATAGAAGAAGACTCAGGGTTGTTATCTTGGCAAATGGAGGCAGCACAAAGTATTGACTAAAAGTGTGCCAATAATTATATATATGGCATATATATATAACATATATATATTTGGCATATGTATATTTAACAAAAATAGTTTTTTTTGTTAAAACTGTGCTATGTTTGCAATTGTTTGGTTTCAGTGAGAGTTTTTTTTTATATTTTGAGCAAAAGATCAAATAGTTAAAAAATAAAGACATTTTTCTAAAGACACGTCTTCTTTGCTCATATTTACCAAGGGTGCCAATATTAGTGGAGGGCACTGTATGTTTCTTCTGAATCTATGTGGTAGGAAAAAGCAGTTTGTAAATGTATTGTTTTATTGTACTCTGATCTGAGGAGCAGGATGACCTCTGTCGGCAGCCACATTGTTGATAATATAGAGGAGTCAGTTCTTAGCACTCAATGGCACTATTATAACAGACCTGTATTTATCACTGAACACACACACTCACATTCTGTGACAATTATTTTGAATCTGTCTGAGAATGCATTTACAAAACAGATTTGAGGAGCAGGATGACCTCTGTCGGCAGCCACATTGTTAATAATATAGAGGAGTCAGTTCTTAGCACTCAATGGCACTATTATAACAGACCTGTATTTATCACTGAACACACACACTCACATTCTGTGACAATTATTTTGAATCTGTCTGAGAATGCATTTACAAAACAGATTTCCTGGATGTCTGTCCCTCTTGCTCTCTCAAACACAGACACACACACATTACAGGAAGTCTGGAAGTTCCCTTAGGGGTGAAGAGTGTCAGAACTAGGATGTCAAGCCTCACTAACACTCATTATAAAATAAAATCGGTGACATCCCTCAGGCTCTGCTGTGTCAGGGATGGAGGGAGACCTCGCTAAATATACAACCTGACCAACCTTTATCAGACCCCATCAAATCATGATCAAATCTATTTCCCTCTAATTTTTCCTCATAATTTTATCATTATTACATTAGAATAGCATATTGTCACAGTATGTTTTTCTGTTTCTAAAGTACAGTGGCTTCAAAAAGTATTTGGACTTTTTTTATCACATCTTACTGAATGCGTTAGATATCAATATATCAAACCAAGTGGAATCTTCAAATAAAAGATGCACGTAAAATAAATGCAAATTAAGAAAACTGTTGACCAGCTTGAACTAATGTAATTTATAGTGGGTGCACAAAATTACTTTTCCTCAAGTTCTCACAGGTGAGCAGTTAATAACTATGGACATGTTGATAAGGACAGTGCGATTAGATCATGTGATATCAATGTAGCATACTCCTGTTTGAAATGGTTTTAGTTGAACAAAGCTTTTATCGCTATATTATTTTTTCTTTTTCATACAATTTTCAGTCTTTTGTTTTCTCATATTGTTTATGTTGCGCTTACATTTATCACATAACTATTTCACACACCGTAATAAGCAGCATTCATGAGCTAAAACTCAAGCAGATCCACATCTATGCCTGTATTTTTAACCACAACCTGATGAGCTTTCATGATAACACTAAGAATTCACACTCTTTGGCTTAGTTTGTATATTAGAGGAAGAAACCATTCCCTCAGAGGCCTTCTGTTTTAGCTTGCTCTCACCTGATTTCTGGATTTTGCCCCGGGCGGCTCAGAATGGCCACAGGGCCGCATCTGTCCACCCAGAACTTTGATTTTTCCAGTGATATCAAATTTACAGCCACATGGCACACATGCTTCAGTATGTGAGTGAGGAAATGCATGCTTTTATGTATTATGCAGTGTTGTTTGGACTTGAGCGAATNTGACTGTGAGTTATCTGCATCTGCTAATCCAGTCCACATAGCTGAATGGACTGTGCTTTAGTACCAAAACATGCAGCTTTCCTCGGAAGCTTTTCATACTATATGTAATCAACAAATTACACAGAATTTTTGTTGTTTATTTTTCCATTTAGTTGATAATAATTGTTCCTCTGCTCATTTGATTAGCTTTTACAAAGGTTACCAAGAAGCTTTTTTGGTCACTGTATCATGCCATCACGCTATTACATTCTTTCGGAGAATGTGGAAAACCATGTAAATGCCGCAATGCAAAATGTTACTAATTAGGTGAATTGCATAGCTGTCTGAAACATTATGTTGATGTCATGCTGTTAAGAGAATGGTCCAGATGTTGTGTGGGTTCACCTGCTCATGTGAGTCATCTGTACCACTAAATCAATTCATTCTATTTTCATTCCATTTTTTTTATTTTCTCTCTTTTCACTTCCTGTCTCTCAGATACTCAGTTGAAGGTTTTCTTGATAAAAACAAGGATCCGCTTTTCCAGGATTTCAAGCGACTGATGTATAACAGGTAGTGGCTTAAAGCTTTTCTATTCATAGTACAAAGAGGCTTTTTGTTAACTGTTACAAATAATTCTCTGAAGCAACAGTTTTAACCACTAGTTTTTCCTAAAGGGGTCATAACATACAATTTATTTTTCCCCGAGGACTGCTTATAAAGATTTTATTGCGCAATAAACAGTTATTCAGTATTTTTCACCTTTTTTCTCATCCTTATAATAACAGGGCCATTGTGTTTCTACTGTGCCTATAAGATTTCATATGTACGCTTTATTTGCATATTGCTAAAAAGTTCCGAACAAGCTGTTTTTGCATCTTAGTTTTCATAAATGTCAGCACAAAAATCTGCAACCTATTCGCTTAGCACTTACAATCTATTTCAACCCTGCATTCAATAAAATTTTTTAATTACATCATTGTTTGTCATTACATCACAATCATGCCTCCTTTCTATGTAAAGTAGGCTGAATATTATACTTGCTCACAAACTCAACTCGTGACAAGCAGCCACAATTTATTTTTACAAATACAATTTTATCTGAACAGATTAAGAATATTTCTCATATAATCTCTTTATTCATCTTAATGGTTTTGGTAAGTTTCTGTAAGCTGTTTTATGCCCTTGTCTTGTAGTTCTGACCCCATTCTCAAGGAAATGTGGCCCGATGGGAAAATGAGTATTACAGAGGTGACCAAACGGCCTCTAACTGCAGCCACGCTCTTCAAAAACTCTATTATCGCCCTAGTGGACAAACTGGCCTGTAAGGTAAGAAAGAATAGTCATAACAGGGGTCCTAATGTATGTATACTTAAAGGCAGTGTAGATGATTTTTTCCAGAAACATGTTTGCTAATTGAAAGCTTTCTCACATAGCAAGAGATCTAAATATATTTATATAAATACAGTATATATCTACTGTGGAAAATGCAGGACCATAAAATGTTTCTACTTGTTTGTCAAACTATGTATGCGGTTCATGTGTTTTGAGGAGGAGTTTTGAAAAAGTGCTCTAAAGGAAGGGTGGGATCTAATGCTTTTAAAGATTCCATTAATACCCTCTCTGAAATTGTTTACCCGTACCTTTAATTTATGCATAAAAACAATTATAAATGTCATTGCATTAGATAACAACATATGATCTTTATATATGCCATTTCAGCAAGTAGATTTAACCAACTCAAGATCCCAGGTCACTTTAGTAAATATATGAAGTCAGGTTCCCTCAAATTCCCACAGGTGTCCCGCATGTTCTGGTTTTGCTGAGTAGGCCATCTTAATGGTTCTGGAACATCTTTTATTCATCTGTTTATTTCATCTTTAATTGGTCCTGGAGCAACAATAATTTTAAAATAACATAACACATAACCCGTTTTCTACTTGCTCTGATATTTTGGAATCGATTGCAATGACATTCATATATTTGCAATGATTGCAATGACATTCGTATGTGACTTAAGCACTTACGTACTTTTTAGGGCCACTGTCCTTAGATTGCATTTTATCCGTGTATTGTATGATTTATCATTTTGTCTTAATACACTGCAAATATATTTAAATGATCTTTATGTATTTATGTTTCATGCTCTCTCAGGATTTTGGTTGATATTGTAGTAATAGGCATTTCTACACTATCTGAGCCTATTTGTGTTCGTAATTTAAAATTCATATTAATTTGTATGTAGATAATGACCTTTTGGTGCTTTATGTCTGCAAAAACATATGTTATATGAATTAAGTATTAATTTAATCTAGACTTACCCTGAAGAATCACCTCTTTAATAATCTTTCTGTGAACAGATAAAATAGGTGTCTCAAAATAGCTCCGTAATCTCTTATGTAGACATGCTGAAAAATGTCATTTCTCTAATGGAGACTCTCTATTTGATAAAGCTGTTAACAGCAAAGTATCACCTGCTAAATCGCACATTAGAATAGGGCCTATATTAATGTACAGGTCCTCTGCTGTTCTCTGCATCCCTATCCTATCCTTTCCTCTGACATCTCTCCTCTCCTCTGCTCTTCTCTCCCTCCCTTATCCTATCTTTTCCTCTGACATCTCTCCTCTCCTCTGCCTCCCTTATCCTATCCTTTCCTCTGACATCTCTCCTCTCCTCTGCTCTTCTCTCCCTCCCGTATCCTATCCTTTCCTCTGACATCTCTCCTCTCCTCTGCTCTTCTCTCCCTTCCTTATCATATCTTTTCCTCTGACATCTCTCCTCTCCTCTGCTCTTCTCTCCCTCCCTTATCCTATTTTTTCCTCTGACATCTCTCCTCTGCTCTTCCTCTCTTATCCTATCCTTTCCTTTCCTCTGACATCTCTCCTCTGCTCTTCTCTCCCTCGCTTATCCTATCCTTTCCTTTGACATCTCTCCTCTCCTCTGCTCTTCTCTCCCTCCTTTATTCTTTCCTCTGACATCTCTCCTCTGCTCTTCTCTCCCTCGCTTATCCTATCCTTTCCTTTGACATCTCTCCTCTCCTCTGCTCTTCTCTCCCTCCTTTATCCTTTCCTCTGACATCTCTCCTCTGCTCTCCTTTCCTGTGCTCTCCTTTCCTTTGGTCTGCCTTGCTTTTCTCCCCTCTTCTGACGCCTCTCCTCTATCCTGTTGTCTGTCTCTCTTTTCCTGTGCTCTCCTCTGCTATGCTCTGCTGTCCTCTCTTATTCTGTGCTTTTCTTTTGTCTCCTTTGGCATCTCTCCTATGTTGTCTCTCCTCTGATGCCTTCCCTCTGACATTTATCCTCTATCATCTCTGCCCTCCTCTTCTCTGCTTTCTATTGTGATATCTGTCTCTCCTTTCCTTTGCTCCCCTCTCCTTTAGTCTCCTCTGATGTCTCTCTCTGTAACCTCATCTCTCCTTTGACTCTTCTACTGCAGAGAATGTATGGGACATTTGGTGGTTATTTTTGGATGCCCTGCTCCATGCATGAAAGCTTCTTTTTCTATCACACTGCATGTGTGCATGTGTGTCCACATGTGTTTGTGTGGTAAAATGTGACAGTATCCGGGACAGCTTCTGTTTTTATAGGTCACAGTACACAGTACAGGACTGCCTGCTCTTCTTCTGGTTCTGTGGGAACACCTGTAGCTCATGTGATCATTCACCCCATCCACCCTGTCATTACATGCTCTCTCACTTTAAAAAGTGCATTTGTATATATTGTATATCAGAACTCAGACCACAACTTATTCCGTTCTAAGCCCATTCAATCTATACTGCCTCCTAACACTAAATTTGAATTGGCAGACATGTTGCCTGACATAGCAGCTCAAGTTGAGCACATGTAGGTGGTAACTTCAAAAATCTCATTACATTATTTATAAACAGGTATGGTTAAACACTTTTGTAAATTAATGTGCCAGCATTGACAGGCTTTATGATATCACTTGTAGCACATTGTTGGGTTACATAACAAAACTTATACAATAAGCTACAATAGGGTACAATAAGCTTCCAGTTCTTTTCGAAAACTGAAGTATGGGGTGACTTTTAGGCATGATTCTATCAATTATTGCTGAAATTGGTGTTCTGTTAGTAGCAAAAAACTTAACAGCTTAAGCAGTAACAATGTGTCCATATTTTTTATATTGCCTTTATTAAATCTTTGTTATTAGCCTCAGAGCTGATTTTAAGGGCAGGCGCTATGCAACAATTTGAAAATGCACCTTTGAGACTTTGATAAATGCTTGAATTTAGCAATTTCTGTAAAAAAAAAAAAGAGTTTAAATTGGTCTCACAGGAGCCCTACTATGTGCGCTGTATAAAGCCAAATGAGGTGAAGTCTCCCTTGCTCTTCGATGACGCACGCTGCCAACATCAAGTGGCGTATCTGGGCCTGCTGGAGAACGTCCGTGTTCGGCGGGCTGGATTTGCCTACAGGCAGCCATACGCACGCTTCCTGCAGAGGTAAGAGGTCAATCAATAGGCATTATCAAGTAAGTTGCTGAACTTGACAAACCTTTCTGAAATTTTTGTCTAAGGCATTTAGTTGCTGACTGTCAGACTGGGCAGTTTTCACAAACTGTAATATCACATTGTTTTCAGAGTCATGTCAGAGTTATGTTACGTTATGTTATGTGTAATATGTTTAACATTGCATTTCAGATGAGACATAAGAAACATAGAGAGTTCGATTGCTGGATGTTATTTTTCCAAACTCTATGTCACTCTATTTTAAAAAAGTTTGTATAGCCTACCTAACCAATAAAACTTAAGCCTACAGTACATAAACCAAGAAATAATTTTATCTTAACACACAAGTCAATGATGATAGAATGACCTGTATTTTTGGGCCAACAACTCAGACTCCATCTTCTCTGTGCCCAGGTATAAGATGACCTGCGAGTACACGTGGCCCAATCACTTGATGAGCAGCGACCAGGAAGCAGTGGAGGCCATCGTAAACCAACACAGCTTTGAGGATGATGTTGCGTACGGTCTTACCAAACTGTTTGTGAGAACCCCTCGAACCCTCTTTACCCTGGAACAGGAGAGAGCAGCACTCATCCCTATATTAGTGCTGTTCTTACAGAAGGTGGCAAATGCTCTGTTCTTTCTGTTTCTCTCTGTCTGTCAGTTTCTTGGGGTCTCCATCTATTAGCGTTGTTTATTGTTTTTCCTAAGTCAGGTGCTGTACTTGTGCTGCTTCCTGTCTCCCTCTCTCTCTCTCTCTTTCTTTCTCTCACTCTCTCTCTTATTCTCTCTCTATGTCTCGATCGTCTTCCATTTTCATTTTTATGTGTTTTCAGACATGACAGCAGAGTGGCATCCTAACACCTAGAGATCAGTCTGTGTTTACAACCTCATACAAACTGAGTTTTTAATCTTGCAGAGCATAAATATAGATTTACACCCACATCTGCATTTTTATTTATTTATAGGGATGTGTTCTCATTTTCTCAAAGCAGATTCATTTATATGCGTGTTATAAATCTATATTTATTTGTATAGATGCATAAAAATATGGATTCATATATAATATATGCTTTGATATTAATCTGCTTTGAAGTGTTATTATATGGAGATATGGTTATAAATATAGGAACAGATGCCGAAATCTGCTCATTTTCCCAAGGTTTTCACACTCAGTCATCCTGTGTGTGGGCTGAAAGGGACTCTAATAACAGTAATTGTGATAATCACTGTGATTGGTGGATTATTCTTGTGTTGCGTTCATTATTCATCTGAAGCATGAGCTGGCCTCATTTTAGTTCTGTCCCACTTATTGCTGCGGGACTTAAACTACAGGAAGTCTCTGTCAAAGCTCAAGCAGAGCAGATGAGATGATTCACCAGCTGCTGTGTTTGTCCACTTGACACTCCTGCTGGAATGATGGAACCATCACGTGTGTTTCTGATCAGCAGAGTCTGCAGCAGCCACTAAAAACTGCATGCCTCGAACCAGGAACTGGCCACTTTGAGCTTGAATCTTGTTCATTGTAATGCATGATCGTTGCATCAAAAGCAGCTGTTGATGACAAGAAAAAAACACTGTATTGATTTGCTTTAAAAGCTCTCAAACCTTAAAAGATTTATGAACACAGACTGCAGTGTGATGCATTTTTTGGGCAGGTTATATACGGTAGTTATATTTGTTGTGTTATATTTATGCATTTGGCAGAACAAAGCGATACAAAGTGACTTACAGTTTATTTAAGGTATACATTGTACATGTGTTCCCTGGAAGTCAAACCCACAACCTCTGCGCTGCTAGCGCAATGCTCTACTAACTGAGCTACAGTAAAGTTAAGACAGTGAAAACATGGCTGGTTCTGTTTCTTAACTCTCTTATACTCTCTTTCTACCTCTGTCTTTAGGACCATGCATCTAATTAGGTTCACTCTTTATTTCTCACAGTACATGTTCTTGTTCTGTCACAGCCAAGCACGAATCCTGTCTTTTTTGTCTCCCTTGAAATGATAAAATAAAAAAAAGATAAAATGACTCCAAACCTTAGCTGCCTCGCTGTCTGCGTTTCGTTATAGTATTGCTATTTCTTTTAAGGATACATGTTATACTGAATTTTAGCCAAAACAAAGTAAGCATAGCTTTACAGTCTTGTTTTGGTACAGCTTTCATGCCAGGAGTGCACATTATTAACCCCTTTCAGACAGTAATTCTGGTGATTTACCAGCAAATTACCAGAATGACTTTACTGGTAAAAACACAAATGTGGCATTCACACAAGCAATGGTTTTACGTCTTATCACCGGTAATGTACCAATTACACATAAGTACCAAAATACCAGTAAACTCTGATTTCATTAACTGTAGGTGAGCGCCAGATGGTTTTACTTTGTTTCCGAATGCATGTGGTCTGTATTTCTTTTGTGAACATTTACATTTATGCAGTTGTTTTTGACTCAACAACATCATATTAACTATGCTTTGACTTTCATAAACAGCATGGAGTAAACGCACCATCTGCATCAGAATTTTCGAATCAGCTCAAAACAGACTTTTACGTTAGTGCGTTCTGTGAGTTTACCAGTAATCCTGTTCTGTGTTCACACATAACACCTTAACTGGTAATGTTACACTTTCTCTTCCTGGTAAATTGCCAGGACCAGTTTTTAAAAGGTCCCGTTTTCACATGATATTCTTACTGTAATTTGCCAGTAATTTACCAGTAAAGACAGCATGTCTATTATTTATTTTTTTATGCATACAGTGCAAGGCATTCATTTTTGTCAGTATGTGCGTGCACAGGGATTGAACCCACAGCTTTGGCGTTGCAAATAGAACACTAAACCAGTTGAGCTACAGGAACACTTTATCGTATGCTTATATTTTTCTTGTATTTTATACATTCTTTTAATATATTTCTTCATGTTTCTGCAGGTTTGGAGGGGAGCTTTAGCACGGATGCGCTGTAGGAAGATCAGAGCCATCTATACCATAATGGCATATTATAAATGCTACAAAGTGAAGGCTCATTTTTGGGAGGTGGAGAGACGATTTGCCAATGTTCGAAACATGGCCGACTACGGGAAGAGTGTGGAGTGGCCGGCGCCCCCTGCAGCCCTGGCCCAGTTCCATAGGATCACACAACACCTCTATCACCGGTGCGTCATCATGCCTTCTGCCTTTCTGACACTTTAATGTGTCTTTCCACTCACTCTCTCCCTCTCTCAGATGGTGGGCACGACAGCTCATCAAAAACATCCCCCCGTCAGATATGGTGGAGGTGAGAGCCAAAGTAGCTGCTTTGACGGCTCTGGGTGGTGAGAGAGTGGACTGGGGCTACAGCCGGGCATGGGAGAGAGATTATCTGGCCAATGTGAGTCTTTTATCAGTAAACTCATATATGTTTGTATATTCACGCATATACTCATAGTGATAATGTTTGCTTGGAAGAAAATTGTGGGCACTGAATTAGCTTCAGAACACCTTGCCTTTGCACATTATGCAGGATTTATACATTAATTAAGCTTATTAAAGTTTAAACCATAATAAGGCCTTAAGCCCAGTGGTGTATCAGTCCTGGAATACTCTGACGTTTTAATGTGATAAGGCCCATTATTGCTGCACATTTTAGTGCTTTCTACAGAATTTAATCATTGCCTTTATCAGCAAAAAATGAATATGGTTTTATAGCAAAATATTTAGAAAAATTGTGAAAATCTTTATCTTTCATCAGAAAGGTTTATAAGCTTGTAGGTACAGATTTAACTGTTTTCCTAAAAAGCAAGGTAACATTTAACTCAGCAGCTTACAAACAATAGATTGTCGTGTCACTATTAATGAACTTGAACAAACCCCAAACCTAAGTACTAAGTTGCGGCATCCTGCACCATTTATGCTACAGTACATACATACAGAATGATACCTGAGATTGTGCTGCATGCGACTAGTGATTTGGTGGTGGGCTGTTTTACTTGGACCAATAAGCAACCACTTAGCAAACACCTGTCATTGCCCTATTAACCACCCAGAACATAGGGTTTATAATAAACCCTTAACCGCAGTGAAATAATATGTCACACTAGGAATACTAACCAGTGCCTTGATTTACATAAATACTTTACATTTTAAGTAGTTACATTTTTTAAGAAAACTGAAAATCTTTTTGTTCCCATTGAATTTATTTATGTTGTATTTATGTTGTAATGAATGTTGGGTTATAGAAAAATCAGCAAACATTTGCACTTGCACATGTACTCTTCTGTACAGAGAGAAAATGTGTGTAGATCTGTCACAGTATCAGATTTTGTACTACACGAGAATCATGGCCAGAAGAATTACCACACTACTTACCACATTATTGTAAAATACCACATTATTTCAGTCCATCATCTAATACTGACCAGAAGTAAACATCCCACCGTTCTGTTCAGTCAGCATATTGTCCAACCTAAACCTTTCTTGTTGAGCGTAAACAACTCTGACATTTTGAACTTTTGACACTAGACTGTTGATGACTCACCAAACTGTTGATTGCATGGTAATCAAATACTAGTCTGTTACGTCGCTATGTTAAACCCTTAGAGCCATGTGTCTGTTTGCCCCAATATTTTGCTATAATTCATTGTTCATCACATGCAGCAAATGACCAACAGGGCAAATTTAGGCCAAACAACATGCTTAATTTAGCTTTTGTTATTGAAGCTAAATTTGAAGCTATTATAACTGAAGTAAACTGTCCTCACATTCTTGTGTCAGACTGTAGTCATGCGTTTTTCACTTGATTGATTTTGTTACCGAAAACATTGGCTCAAGGACACCGCAAGCGAAGAAAAACATTCTTGAATGGAAGTCGAGAGCCCTGTGACTCCATCTAATTCTCACTTCAGTGGTGTGAAATGTTTTTTTCTTTTGTTTGACGAGAGTCTTTGAGACTTTGGTCTATACAGTGTTCCAAGACAAGTATAAAGAAAAGAATATAAATGTCCTTAGCTGTGTGAGTTGCGTTAGGACTTTTGTGCTTCACAACATGCGTTTTTTAAAGCCCACAAGACGCATGCCGAACAGCCATCCCTGTCGTCACAGTTTACATCGACTGTCACAGATGAGCTTTCAAAGCCCTTTGAAGTTGTCAGATAATCTACATGAGTCAAAAGATTATTCATGAAGCGTAGTCGACAATCTGGTGTTGCAGATAAGGTGTCGTTGGTTTGACGCATTAAAGGAGTGGGCCGCTGACGACGATGGCGGCGATGTCAAATCCGTCATGGTCTGATTTGAATTGGCATCATGGAAATGTTAAAAACACAAGTTTGCATGTTTGTGATGTGAAGTTTCTCGGTTTTGTATGTCACGAATGAACAAATGTGTCTCTTAACCACAGGCAAAGGACTCGCCATTGACGAGCTCCAACTTTGTGCGAATCACTAAGGAGCTAAAAAACAAGGACCAGTACGGCCAGGTCCTCTTCTCATGCTTTGTCAGGATGGTAGGCTGTGTTTTCATTTTTTAATTGGTGCAAAAGCTCCAAACAATGAAAAATGTGCAGTGTGATACAAAGTAAAATGAAAAAGTAAAACAACGTTACAAATATAAATATAAACAGTGTTTAAGAAAGTATAACAGATTTTAGTTATACTTTTTAGTTATATTTTAAGTTATGGTTTGCAGCTTTAACGAAAACTACATTAAATAAGTAGCATACACATATTAACAAAGAGAAGTTAGAAGGAAAATATGTGTCTCTCACACACACACACTTACACAGCCTCACTCTCATTCTAAACTCTCAAAGTTTCAGTCTCCTCATCCTCTCGCACACACACATCCGTACACGTGATCTCTTGTGACCGGAGCCAACATGGAGATCACAAGCACAGCAGAGTGTTCACCACTCCACAGCCTTAAGCAAAGGACTTTAGTTGCTTTAGACTGTAGAATACACTCTATCATACCTCTGCAGCTACTGATGCAGTGATCCAGTTTATCTTTCCTTCCCAGTGCCACACCGCAACCCACTTCCACAGGCTATTTCTAAAATGTGCAATAGCGCAGCATATGTTGCAATCGATGCAAAGGTTGCATATAAATTTAATTTAGTCCTGAATGTCATTGTCATTTATTATTCTAAACGAGGTACCTTGTTTATCTTTTTACCCCGTTTTCTTTTGATCTCTCATTCCTTCAGCTCAACTGGTTCAATAACACGAAGGACAGAGCGCTGCTCATCACCGACAAGCATGTTTACAGACTGGAACCCAGAAAACATTTTAAAGTGCAGAAACGAATATCGCTTGATTCTGTAAGTATCTTATATTCATATGCAATTGCTGGCACATGCTTTTACATACATGCACAAACACTGCAGCTATTAGCAGCTTTGACAGAAGTCTTGGTGTCTGTGTATTGTCGTTGTTTGGGTTTGTTTTTGTTTTATATAAGCATGCAATGTGGGTCAGCGCATCTGTGTGCTGCAGTGGCTCCGTCTATCTTTTGGATCTCATCATCACCCGTAGAACACAAATACTTTTTATGGCCAGCCATGATGCAGTCTTTTCATTTAATAGGGTCATTCACAAACTTCTGCCTGTGTCTAAGTGACCAGAACAGTGTGTGTATATGTCTGACCTACATTCCGTCTAGGTTCTTGATGCAGGATGGGAGAGGGATTTGATCACACATTGCAGCCCCCCTCCCACTCCTTCACATCACATACACGCACACAATAATTTGCAGTTTTAGCCATCTGTATGTTTTACACATGTGTAGGAAACAGAATCAAACATCCCTGAGAGAGAGGGGGAGAGAGGTGATTGGGCAGTTCAAAAGCTGCATTTTAATACGGAATTATTCACTTGTAATCTTTAACATATTACTCTGTTCCTTGTGATGTTCGCAGATTTGTAGCATACCATCGTGTAATACAAACATTATGTACTTATGTGCTTTTGATTTTAAGATGAAATAAGAGGTGGTAAAATACCGAAAAATGTATGACATTTAACCTATTACAATCTCCCAGCATTCCCTGGCTGGCAGCCCTGCTCCCCATCCAAGTGCATACTTTGAACCTTTCCAACCTTCTCAGGTCAAGGCGGACCACATTGGACAGGTTCAGGCAGTCCCAGACGGATACATTTTTTAGAGACAGCCCAGTGCATTGTCGTTTTAATCTCATTTCAACATAGACTGACGCACTACTCTGATTAACACCCAGGCTGGTTGCATCAGCTGATCCAGAGCAGCAGACAGAGGCAGGGCAGCCTGACACATGTGATGTTGGCCCATTATGAATGTGTTCAAGTGTTTGGTTGTTTTCCTCTTATTTCTGCTTAACATTGTAGCAAAGGTATCCCAGTGGTTTTAACCTTTAAAGAACGAGGGTGTTTTTTTATCATTTACATTTTGGAATCTTGATTGTGCATCATTCCTAGAAAGCACTGACTGTTTGAATGTGATGGTAGCTGTAATAGTATATGTAATGTAGCTTTTGTAACATTCCAAAGAAGCTTCCACAGATTTGCACGGAATTGGAATGCCAGTCAATTATAAAGCTCCACACATTCCCATCCCATGCATTTTCATTCATTAAACATTTGGTTCATGTGATAATACTCTCAGCTGCCAGTGTTACACTCTCCACTCTGTTTAGCACATTTTACCATATTTAAATCCATTTTATAGAATTCCAAAGATTTTTTCATTATTGCAAAAATGCAGAAGTCTGCAGAGTCCCCTCAGGGTCCATGGGTGCAAAATATTGTGTTTGCTGTTTCAGTCTTTGTGTATTTAAGCGTGTGCGAATGTGATTGGAGTGCAATATTTCCTGGCCCAGCCTCATTTCTCAAAATCTCAGACAGCAAGGTCAGTCGCATGTACCGCAGGGCATGAAGTGATTAACCTGCGCGTGTGTATATGCGCATGTTTGTGTGTGTCTATCCAAGTGGCAGTAAAGAGGCTTAACTGCGCATGAACACTCCATTCTCTACAGGCATAGGAGTGACGCACCTACTGTTGTTCATAACCATTCATGTTTATGCATGCTTAGAAAAACACGCAGACCTTTACATTTAATGCACATGAAAATACCACAATGGAATACAAAGCATAACATACATCCATATAAAAGGTGTTTTTATATTTTTTAGACTGACAATTTCAATACAAAAAATGTCTACAAAAAGAAAATAATTGCACACAGCAAACAGTTTCATGTGGTCTTTAAATAACATACAAGCTATTCATTCTCACATTGCACGCGAACAGCATCCTGTTTCTAATCTCAGAATCATAGCATCCCACATAGACATTTTACTGACGCACAACTTCGATTGCTCACAGTCATCTAATAGCAACAATCAAGTCATTCATTTATGATTATCTCCAGCATAATACTCATTCTCAAGGCTATGGAAGTGATTGCACTGCAAGCCATATACGGTGACTAACTGCTAACAGTAGCTGGAGGAGCATCTTTTATGCTCCAGAATAATACAGATGCTTTTGACACAAGTACTTTGACTTTGTACACTAGTGCATACAATGCAACATTTTACATGCATTTTCACCTGTTAATTTGTCTGTTTAGGTCACTGGTTTGAGCGTAACAAGTGGCACTGACCAGTTGTTGGCGCTACACACTGCTTCTCACGATGACCTTCTGGTCCACCTGCAAAGAGGTCAGCTAAACCCAAACCAGGATCGTGTAGGGGAGCTGGTGGGTGCCCTCACAGATCATTTTACACGGTAAGATACACTGAGAAATAGTACAGCTCCATATTCACCACCACATAGATTTGATTATAAAGAACATTTCTGCTTAAAAATCTGTGTTAATCAATAGATTAACAAGTGAAGTTTGCTAAGGGGCGTATCACTATTTCTGTTGCGCATACTTTTAAGCAAAGTAGCACAAGTTTAAGCAAACAATTGTCACTTAACTGGTAGCATTTAATTTTACATTTGTTAATTAGCTACAAAAAACACTTTAGCAGACATTGGCTTTAAATTGAACAGTTTATCCCCAAGGAAACACAAACTTATAGGGTATGCAGACTCCTTTAGGTGAATTTGACATTTACATAGATTTACTTTATGAGTTGATTCTAAAGAGTTTGATATCAAAATATCCATTTATTCCATTACATTTGGTCATATTTAGCTCATATCATTGTTTTATTGTAAACCAAAACACACAAACATACACACATTCATTTTTGTTGGACATGCTCATTTGTGTGATGATGTTCTCTCAAGAGAGAAAATATTAAGGCCTGTTGTAGACAACAGCCTGGCTGTGTATACATTGCTTGTGTGTTTGTGTGTGTGTGTGTGTGTGTGTGTGTGTGTGCGTGCATGGCAGGTGTTGGGTATGTGTAAGTCAGTGTCTGCAGTCACTGTTTCTACATGTGTACTTCAACCCATTGTGCCACCATCTGCGAGTCAATGCAAGGGGTCACGGCCCCGTTACAACATCATCAAAAGGAGATGTCACAGGGGGCTGTGGAAGTTTGGAGAAAGGCAAATAGTATGTGAACATGTGTGCATGGGGGTTGGCGGAACAACAGATGACAATGTACTTTCAGTGGGGGTGCTTTTAGTGTCTTACCGTGAGATTGTGTATCTGTGATCATTACACAATGATTGTTAATGCTTTTGTATAGAAACACTTGGTATCTACTGCAGGGCTTTCAAAATCGCTAGCCCAATGTCCTGGGGCTTTTGTGTCATCCAGTCAGACTACCAAAATGTATTTTGGGCAGGGCGAAAATAACAATATGTGGGGTATTGAAATCGCATTTGAATGCGCGCTCACTTTCAACTTTCACTTTCAATTCGCGATTGCGCGAACTGTGTATCAGTGACGCTCGTCCTGTCAGTCAAGTAAAATCTCCCGCAGCAAGCCTAAACGTGATAGAGAGCACATGCGCAGTTTAGAGAATTGTGAAATTGCAGATAGTTATGTGTGTGTAAAAATCAGATGCGCATGAATTTACGCAGGTATTTCAGTTCTGAAGTGGAGACAGATGCACATGAGCAGAAAGCTGATGAAGAAGATGCCCTCAATTGGCATTTTCTATGCATTTTCTGATGCTATGCCCTCAAGTGGCATTTTCCTATCTGTGACTTCAGTTGATATTTTAGATTCAGAATGTGACACAGATTGATTTGTTCTATATTGTTTTTACATGTTCATAGAAATTTCAGTTCAGTTAGAACCAAATATTTTTATTGATGATTGTAATTTAATTTTTTATACGATTGTTGTTATTTGTGTTTTGAAAAGGTTTTTGATTGATGTTTTGTCTCCTTTACAATATTCTACATTAAAAATACTGTTTTTTTTCTACTTAAATTCATTTCGGGCTACCAAAATCTGAAGAGTGCCTGTCCGAAAGGCTACCAGGGATTTTTAAATTTTGCGAGCCCTGTACTGTAAATAGTTGTTTGGGTTTTTTTCATTACTAAAAACTATTTTTAATATTTTACATGGTCGATCAGTTGATGAATGTAACAGCCGCTAGTGTGATACATAGATAATACTACCTGCATATTTTTTGGATTTTTCCTTCAAGGTCATAATAATAAAGCACAGAGCAGGAGATGATCATTAATTTGCCAAGTAGGACATGTTCCTGATTCATCTTGGAACAGTGTTTTCCCCAGACGAACATAGTCTTGTTCAAGCCCTGACACCAGCATTAAACTAAAGCCTCA
The DNA here is from genome assembly GCA_036877575.1 of Botia almorhae. Classification (NCBI taxonomy): domain Eukaryota; kingdom Metazoa; phylum Chordata; class Actinopteri; order Cypriniformes; family Botiidae; genus Botia; species Botia almorhae. The sequence goes on along the minus strand of JAZGTJ010001329.1, from coordinate 40,858 downwards.
AATATGATTGGTTAATAGGAATATTGTTCCAGAATAAGAATGTTGATTTAGGAACTGATTCTCATCCTACTTGGTGAAATCATGATTAGTCTAAAGGAAACTAGCGGCCACATTACTCAGCTGAGTTCTTTACAGATTACCATAGATTTGGAATGTTCATCGCACAGTTCTGAAGATGTATACAGTTACCGCATTTGAATCCACTGTGTCTGAACCTGCACATGACTACTTTGTTCAGCTTTATATTAAAGTTAGGCTGGAAATGTCCATCAAGATTGAGATGTTTAACAGGCAAGCAGAGATTCAAGCTGATCCAAGAGATGGTGGGTGACAAGTAAAGCTGTGTGTCATCTGCGTAGAAATGCTATGAGAAGCCATGTGCTTTAATGATTGAACCTAGAGACGCTGTGTATATTGAGAAGAGGAGAAGTGCAAGAACCAATCCTTAAGGAACCCCAGTGGTCAACTGATGTGACATTGATTATTTTTATTACTATGATACCTTGAAGATCTGCCTGTGAGAAAAGAGCTGAAGTGCATGTCTAGTGATTCCCAGGTTGGAGAAGGATGACAGCAGGATCTGGTGCTTCACTGTGTCAAGAAGAATTAAGACAGATTACATGGAAAGTCTCTTTGGAAAGTTCTTTTTTAATCTAAGACTGCTGACTGTCAAGTAGAAGATAGTTCTGTGAGAGGTAAGACGAGAGTAGGTTAAATACAACCCTTTCAACAACTATTGAAAGGAACGTAGGAGTGATACTGGTTAATAATTGTTGACCACTGATAAGTCGAATGTTGTTTTTTTGAGCAGTTGGGGTTACCTGAGCCTGCTTGAGTGAGGAGAATGCTTCCTGCAGTGATGGATGTGTTTAGAATGTGTGTGAGTTCAGGCAGCAGTGATGGAGAGATTTATTGCAGTAGATGTGAGCTGATAAAGTAAATGGGACAACGTAGAAATTATGTGTGGTGCTGAGAATTGATTGCTGATGGTTGCCACCTTATCTGTGAAGAAACTTCCAAAGTCAGTGATGAGGGGAAGTGGTGGGGGACTATGAAAAGGGGATCTTCTGAGGGACTGTAGATGGTGATAATTTTGTTGTCTTCTTGTGTGTGTACATCTACGTCTGCAGTGAACAGTGAAAATATACTGAAAGCACATGTTAGTAGGAAGTAAAGGAGACAACAAGTAACAAAGTTATTAGGAACAAACACTGGGAACGTACAGTGGTGTGTGATGTCTCTGCTTAATGGAGTCACGCAGGTAGAGTCGAAGGTTATAACACTTGTAGGTCTTCACATAAAGAGGGCTTTACCCAAGGGCTGGCACTCTAGTTTTGAGAACTATCTAAATAGTAACTCACTGATTGTTTAACAGCTGAGACCACCTACTCAGTTAACCAGTCCAGGGCTCAAAGTTTCTAAAAGTGTTAAGTGAAACTCAAGATGGCAAGATGGTTTAACACTAGTAGCTTATTAACAAGACTTATCTTAATAAGTGCAGTGCAGTTTAAACTTCCTACTAGCACTCTTATAATCTGAGAAATTGTCCAAATATTTATTAAGACTTAACATTCCACATTCTACTTTGCATGCAGGTTGAGAGCGTTTGTTAATCTAAAGTGTCTCCATTCAAACAGTAAGCTTCATCCATCCGTGTTTTACTGTTTATGCCTTTCTCAAACTCTGTGACCTTTCCACTGGGTCATGCTCCCTCACCTGACTTTGACAGACATTATGACTTCGTCATGTGTGTTTGTTTGTGGAAAGGCCATGCCAGTCTTTAAGTGTGTTTAAACCTCTCTTTGGCCATCTGCTGAGACAGCTGGGGGTGTGTGTTGAGGATAGGTTGTCCTAAGGGTAATTAGAAGCTTTTGGAAGATTTGGTGAGGCTATGAAAGCTTTAGGAACCAAAAGGGGCATAAAGGGTTTGTTAATAAGTTATCTTCTTGCACCTCTGTTGAATGTTGGATGATGGACACTTTCTTTAGCGCTCCCAATATACCCCCCAAATTTCAATTGAATTGTTTTTCTATTTAGTTGAAATTGGTAGCTAATAGCTACTATCTAATGTCTTAAACATGGCCTGACTGATATATTAATATGTCTATATGGTCTATAACTATTTAAAATCACTGTTAAATCTGTTTTTTTCATAATGTTCATGTACTTTAAATACAGTGTTATTAAAATAATTTTAATAGCTATAATTGCACTAATATATTAATTACGTATACCTTTAAATAGCATTAGGCTTTAAAATCCATATTTTATGTAATGTTGTGTACAGTATTATACATGTACTCATTTTAATGTATAGTATTTTAATGTATATTTATTTAAGTAGAAGAACATACGTATTGTAGATATGTTCCTTAATAATTTCTTTTTGCAGTCACAACACAGCACACACAGAGTCCTAAACAGGCCGCGCTAAGAGCTTAAAAGCTTATCCCAGGTTTATATTCAATCCAGTCAAAATTGTGGAACAAATAATTGTTTTTGGATAGTCAGGTCAATGTGACTTTAAACCTTCGTTAGATAAATTTATGCAATAGAGAAGAGTGTGTTTGGCATTATGAAGTACATCCTTTGAATTTTAACTAACCATTCAAGCAACTTCTTATTTCATTGATTACAGTTCGTCTGGTTTATGTAGATGTTTGCTACTTGATGAACTGTCCTCTAAACATCATTTGTTCTGTCTGCTTACGTGTGATTGTGCTATGCTAAGCAGCACTGCACATGTATTGATTTATGTGCTGTTCCGAGGGTTTACCAAGTTTGTTTGTGCTTGTGTCATCTGTAGACATTATGAGCAGAATAATCAGCTCTATTGTTGCCATGCGTGACATCGTCCCTACAGTGTGTTTGTTTGTTGAGAGTGTGTGTTGTCCTCCCTTACGAAAGGAAGAGCCTGTTGCGTAATGCTAATTGCGTAATTGGTGTGATGCTGTGTATCAATAAGGGAACTATCTTCTCAGCCAGAGCAGATTATCTCTCTACCTTCCCACGATGTACATTTAGTGTCACCAAGGCTTATATAGGCCATAGGTAATCTACATGATAAGATATATGATTATGTAAATGTTACATGTTGTTTCACTGCCTTCATTAGGTCTTTATGGGCACTATGATTTATTAAATTATTCCAGAGACTCAAGGTTAGCCAACAGATTTTAAAATTCATCAGCGTAGTACTACATTTAAGCGTAAAAACAAAGGATTGCTCTTGTTGTCATAATGCAGGGGAGAGAGTCAGTGAGGCAGCAATTTTGTCAATTGTTTTGAGTGAAATTACACTAACCAAAAATACAAATGTGTGTCTTCTGTGGGACACAAAATGAGATAATTTAAAGGATGATTACGTTGTTGTTTTTTTACGATGAAAACAAACAGTGACCGGGACTACCCCATGTTCCAAAAGGGACAAAAAACACTTTTAAAGTATAAAAGTAGTTCTAAAATTATGTTCTGAAGCCATATGTTAGCTTTGTGAGAGAAACAAAATAGTATTTATTTGCTAATTATGTTTCTGTGTAGCTGTTGAACCTCATTTATATACAAACTTGGTAAATCACGTGTTGTCAGCTGTGATGTCACTGATGCCAAACGTTGTAACAAAATGTAAAAAGTTTAAATAAACAAAAGCGAATTGTTAGTGAATAATTGTTCACATTTTGGTCTGTTCCTTTCACAAAGCTATGAGGGTGAGTAAATGTGTAAACTCATATGTAAATTCCTGCATAAATGTTTTATTGGGTGGTTATGTTTTCATGCATCACTTTAGAGGGTCGGCAGGTGTTCTGGCCCAGCAGTTTACCCTAAATTCCCCACTAACACTCAGAACACAGCCTGTTCTGCCACACCTCTGCGGGACGCAGATGCTACTGTTACCCCGACGATAGTTGCCAGGCAGCTGAGGAAGTGCTAATTAGGATTGCAGGAGAGATAATGGGTCTTAGTGAAGAAGTATGTGTAATTGTGTGTCTGTGTGTGGTTGAGTGCATTTTAAATGGGCTTCAATCTGTGGATCTTTCATGGTCCCTCCTTATGACTGCTGAGGTTGGTTATAGGGCCCAGAAGGCTTTAGGTTTGTACATACAAAGAGTCACGTTATAGAGAAATCTGTTGACTATGTTATATAAAGCCTGTTTTTGTTACTGTGTGCTGTAACCTTACAACAATATTCTTACACAGCAGATTAATATACCTTTTGGCATATTAAGTGTTTATGGTGATGCATATATGCTGTATTCACTGTAGGTTTCAGGCTGTTGCTATAGGACTATAATCTATAAGAAGTAATTACAAAATAAAAATTTCGTCATCAACTTTTCACCCTTAGGTAAATTAAAATGATTAAAAAATATTATTAAGTTAGTATATAAGTTTAGTATTAACAAAAACTTTTTGAGATACAGATTTACTAAAATCTCTTCCTTGCGTCAGTACATTCAAATCTACTGGATTTTAAAGTTTTATGTTTACCTGGGTGTCTTTTTGGAGCTTGGGAGCTAAAGCCACGTTTTTCTCTTGTAAAAGATTCACCTGGACATTCTTCTTCACACCTTTTGTGCTTGGAAAATAATTTTCTTTACCTTTTTTTACAGAAAATGTGAGTGGTTCTTGTTTAACTCTGTAATGCTGTTGTTGGTTGCCAGGGTGTTGCTATGATGTTCTACGTGTACTGTGCAGTTACAGGGTAGCTCTGGACGGCGGCTATGGTGTTTCTAGTTGACCCAAGTCAAAAAAGCCCTCTTTCAATCTTTATTGCAGTGTGAGGTGTCACTATTATTCCATAAATTTAATTTTTGCATTTGCTGTCCTGTCATTCTCTTTTTATTACTTTCATACTTGCTCCTGTAGTCTTTTCTGCTTGCACCTTTTTTTTCAGAGGTTTGTCAGTTTTGTGTTGTTGATGTGTGCATTCTCAGCTCCTGTCCTAAGAGCATTTCCCTCAGGGAAACGGCTGACACTTTTATAGAGGAGCAATAGAAGTGATGTTGTATGAGAGTGGATGAAGGCCCGAGGTAAGAAGCATTTTAAGACCAACAGAGACAGTCAAGCTTTTTAGATCAGTATGAAACAGAGTGAAAGTGACAGAAGGAAAGATGGAGGAGAGTTAGGGACGTCAGATGCCTTAGTGTTATTCATAAACAGCAAGAGTAATTGTGGTTGTCATCTCCTTTCACTTTTTCTCCTCCATCCCTTACTGTCCTCTGTTTATCTATCTTCCCTTCTCTCCTTTTCGTTGTCTCTTTCGTTGTCCTCTCATTTGTCTGTTTTCTCTTTTCTTCTCTGTTATCCTCTCTTCTTCTCTCTACTGTTGTCCTCTTACAAATAAATTATAAAAACTACTTTATTTACATACCTCCCCATCATTTATTTCCTTATGTTTGGGATGTGGCTTTCCATGGCATGTTGGAGACCTTCTATAATTAGATAGATTGCACTGTTATAATCCAATAATGTTATAATACTGTTATATTATTTCATGAAAATGCATTCAATCAGATCACCTCTGTATCTGTGTTTGGCTGGAGCACACAAGCACTAGTAAAATGGATTAATGCAAATAGCAGTGGTATCCAGGCTTGTATCAACTCAATACATTGAGGGTGTACTCACACTAGACATGGTTGCCGTGAACCGGGCCGGAGTACAGAGTACGATTGTCCCGGAGTGTGATTGACATCACGCGTTCGGAGCACTCACACTAGTCAAACAAACCGCGCTTTGGTGGTCAAACGCACTCGGGCACGGTTCAAACTGCCTAGTGTGAGTACACCCTGAGTCACATTCTCAAAATCCTCACAGAAACTGGAAAAATGAAACTCTTGCTTTTGCTGGTGATAAACTCAACAAGCCATTAGGAGGAGAATTCAAACAAACTCACACGTTCAGAGCACGTGTACGCACACTGAGAGCGGGGCCCTGGGGACGTAGGCTGCCATGACTGTGAGTGTATTCCTAAGCTGGTTTTTACTCTGAGTGACGTACTTACCAGCAACCAGGATGTTTAGTTAATTTTTTTCAGGCTAGGCCAACCAGAGATGTAGTTACAGCTCTACTGATTTGTGTCTACAATCAGTAGCAGAGATACAAATGAAAAAAGAATGGATGGAAGAAAAAACAGAGTTTTTGTGAAGGTAGGAAGGTGGGGCATTTGTGTAAGGTACAGAGTAGCTGCTGCGTCCCAGTTCTGTCATTACAGTTTCCATGGCAATAAATAATGCAGCCTGGTTGTGGAGTCATCTTATTGGTTGAGGCAACATGTACCCAGAAAAACAGGCCAGATCAACCGCAAGCCTGCATCAGGAAGAACTTGTAGACTTCCTGTAATTCTTGGACAAATTACAAAAACACTGTGCCACATATTTATGTTGTCTACATCGTTGTCAGCCAAACCATAATCTATATCGGCAAGCGTAATATACCAACACTGAATCCGTTGATTCTTTAGTAACTTAAATAAATGTCCACTGGCATCAAATTTCACTGACTTGCTTGTGGAAAGTTGGTGGATCATTTTGAGTCCTCCCAAAAGTAGGTCAGTGGGTTGGTGGGTGCAGATTAGGCCCACACGGGACAGCTGGGTGAAGAGTTTAGCTGAAAGGGAACAGGACAACTGTGAAGTTGTGTGGCCCACACCCTGCCTTTTCATTGCGAACTGCTGTCCCACCTGTCGGAGGGCTTATGAGGAAAGCCTGAGCTGTCTCTGTGTGGTTGGGATGAGATGGAAAAATTAAAATTAGAGAATCAAACAGGTTCTGCTAACGCTAGCTGCCTTCACACTATGTGCTACTCGAGATTAATATACATAATCTAGCAGAATATTCTAAAAATATTCTTAAATTGGAAATGTGCTAAGATCCATAAATGTTACAACTATGAGCACATTAAAGCTGCAGTCCGTAACACTTTGGTTAAAAATGATAAAAACTCATTATTAAGCAAGTACATAACAGATCTGCGCTCAAAACAGTCTGCTTACAATACCCCAGTTCGTAATGGTATTTTCCTGGAAATGTCAGTTTGGCTATGTTTGACTTATTTAAAGTCAAGTGAATTAACATATTAGACTCAAATTATAATTACACATTTAAAGAAAAGTTTGTAAAGTAACTTGCAATTTAATGTTTCAAACAGAGATGGCACTAGAAAGGGTAAAAAGCAGATTTACATACAATTCAACATTCAGCTTGGCCTGTAAATTACTACGTAGTTAGGAAAGTTCAGACAGAGGTGTTTAATTGTAGCAGTGTTTAATCATTAACAAGTGTACACTGTGGTCCCATTAAAATTTACCAAACATGTTTTTGTTTGAGAAATAATGAATGAAAAATCTTTGTGTGTTATAGTTAACTCACTATGAGAGTCAATAATAATCTCTAAACACTATGAGAAAGAGAAGATCAGACAGCAGACATGTCCATTCTCGTCTTTTCTGTCCTACATAGAACATTATTTTTGACTGCATCAGTTGGGAATTTTTAAGCCCCACATTACAGTATCTGAACCACTTACATAATAAGATGGTGAATATGAGACTGGGTTTATTTGAGGTGTACTTAGATACAATCTAGATTGTTTAAAGCCTTATTTTTGTTTTTAAGTCTTCTTATTTGTATCACTAGTGGAGCTATGGTCAATTTAGTCACGAAGCTTATTACGTAAGTTAAATGGCAAAAAAACACAGAATAAACTAAACAGAACTAAACTCAAACATTTTAAATGCTTTTAAAGTTTTCCAGAATGCTAGTTAGGCTGTTGTGGATAGTTGCCACTGTGTTGCTGTGCAGTTGCTATGATATTTTGATTTGTCATGTGTTTCTATGTCATTGCTAGTGTTCAGTGGTTGCTAGGTTCTTGGATGGTTGCTAGTTGGTTACTTACTGTCCTGCCCCGAACCTCTGAAATTGTGATGACTTAATGTTTTAAAATCTGCCAAATGAATTTTGCAGGTCCAATCACTATGCAGATTAATAGCACATCTTTTCTCAACAAGCATGATTTGATGTACAATTTAATGTCTACTGTATAAGCATAAATGGTGTGTGATATATTACACATCAAAGTTTAATACTTGAACAAACCCATAATCCTAAGTATGTGCAATAGTAATTAATAATGTTTGCCTTAGCAAACACCACTAATTAGACAGAATCTGTTTTATTAACGCCGCTATAGGAATGAGTTGGCTTATCATTGATGTTGCCTGAGTCACTGTGCAGCTGTGTTTATGACGGTGCCATAACTAAGCTCCCATTATATAGCCCCTTTATTATATTCTCATCATGTAGCACTAATAACAAAGCAAAAATACAATTGAATCCGCAGGTTCAGCTGCTGTATATGGGCCACAGGGAGCCATGAGAGCTGTCATAAGCTATTTTTCTAAAATTTTATTTTCTCTAAAATCTGGAGTAATTATGTAATGTGTTTGTTTCAGAGTAAAGAGCGCTTCTCTGCCAGTGAAGGTGTGCTCCACAGGGGTCCAGGTACACCTGAGTGGCAAACCAAAGATCATCACCGTGGAGACCAAGCCAGGCCAGACCATAGCAGATTTCAAGAAGAGCCGAACAGGATTTACCTTACTGCTACCCCAGCAGTAAAGCAGCCTCTGTTTGGCCAGCACTTAGCAGGACATGATGTAGACCGACCAGTATTTATCAATGCAGTGGCAATGGGTCTATAATTTCCAAAATATTATGTTTGTCAAGCGGGATTATACTGTACAGAAGGAAGCAATGCTTTTCTGCAATTGTTTATTTTCAATACACTCCTCCTCATGCAATGCACTTTTTATTGGTCATCTTTCTGAATCAGAAGACACCTGTTGATGTGAAGATCATACATAAGAAGAAGATATGGACCATTAAACATTGTGCTGACTCTTTTTTACTCTGCTTTCTCCTTTTTTTATTTTTATTTTTGCAAATGAAATAGCCAAAAAGTGTTGTGTCAGGCATTTCCTACTGAGGTTGAATTGTTTTGGGCCATGTAATAATGTTACTTATTATTTATATACATTTCAGAAGGGAGCGTTCTAATGATAAGGCCTTTGCACTTTTCATAACAATGTAGAGTATGAGATTATATTTTTTCAAATGATTTTAAGTGTATATATGTTACCAAAAGGTTACATGATGTTTAGGTCTTGTTATTGCTTCGCATTTTGCAGTAAACTGGAGTATTTAACCAAGATAGACCCTTTGGTCAATCCTTACAAAAGCAGAGCAGTTAATGAATTTTACTGTATTGTTTCTGTGCTGTAGTACTGTATATACAAATTATTTGAAGCTTATTACAATCTCTGTAAAAACGGTCTTTAAATTACTTCTGACTGAATCACTATGATAACTTAGTAAATGCAACATGGAATTATTATGTGGTTGTTTGTTGTTATTTACTAGAGAAAGTTTGTATGTATGTGTGTGTGGTTGGGTTTGTATACGAGGTTTACAAGGACATTTATATAATGATATGAATGTGTATAACGATGTAAACATGGTCTCTCTTTTTACTACCCTGCTGAATCTTTCATCCACTCTGTGTTTTCACTCTTTGTGTCTGTGCTTTGACTATTTTTGATGCATATTTTTGCATGCACCTATCATATTTTATCAACTGACAGGCAGTTGTGTCAACAGCAGTCATCAGTTATCAGTTATTTAAAAATCACACATTTTACACTTTATACTCTAGTTGTCAGTTTACGATTGGATAGCTGACATGACACAACAGAATAGAAAATAGAATAGAAATAGTCTTTAAAAACAAAACTAAAATTATTGCACAAACCATGAGCTTATGTGTCTAGTGACACAGTGTCTAGCCCTCAATATTATTGCTTAGACCGTTGGTTATGATGGCAATGATAATATTTTTGTCAGTATAATTGCACAGACAAGATTGCATCAGAAAAATATTCTGAAAGTTTCTAAAAAAAAAAAAGTCAGGCCAGACCTTAAGCATTGTCAAGCTGTGTACTGTGTAGTTTGTTTTTTCTCAATCTCATTCATGTTTCTAGAGCAAACTGAGTCACAGTCAAAAATAACTATTCTTCTGGCAACAACGCCTGACTTTAACCCCACCACATGGCAGCAAACTGAGTTTCTCTGATAACTAATATAATTATGAATCCGTTTTGAAGTTACTAGCTCATGGGCTGCATCACATGGAAACTTATTTTTGAAGTTTTTTGAAATTTTCCACATTCCCAAATATGAATGTAAACAACAGGAATTCGTAAAAACCATGAAAAGCCTACTTGTGTTGAACTTCATCTCTTGCTTTTTTTGTTTGTTTCTTTGTTTTGCTGTATCACTCTGATTTGTTTACAGTTCGTCCAATCACTGTACAGCTGTGAAAATCAACTTTCTGATCACTCTTCCCTGATTAAAACTTACAACAATCACCCATTTTCTACAGTGACCTCTCCTCCAATCAGCCATATGTCTTTGTGACAGTTCGTCCAATTATATGGCTCGCTAAGTGAGGGCTGTGTTCTAATTGACAAAAGGACCCTTGTTCTCCTAGTGGACTGTCATGGAGATTTACACCCAGCTGTGGGACTCAGTATCACTGCACTTATTTTTTAAATCATGAAGTTATTCATTACAGAAGGTGTTTTTGATTGTGTCAAATTGTATTGATTGTGCCTGATTGTGAGGGGTAGCGGTACAATTTCTTTGGCAATAGTTCAACAATATAGTCTCTGATGACCAGTTGTATAAAGAGAATGTGCTATATCCAGTTTGTAAATCAGCTCAAGCTGCTATGAAATAATAAACAAGGCTGCTAGTGTAAGCATGAATCAATCAGAGTAGTTCCATCATAATTGTCTTACTCATTTAACTCATTCATCAATTAACCATTTGAGCTGTACCATGAAACTCTTTTGCACTCTTTTTTATTATGTATCCAGATGAGTCATTATCATATTTAAGTCACCATCATTTTTTTCAAATCTCTAACCTTAAATCTCTAAGGTCCAATGCTTCTAGCTATGCAAACTCAACATAAGACATCATTGTGATGCTGGCTGGTTTGTATTTGGCAAATAATGAATGAAAAATCTTCTAGTTAACTCACTAAAGTTGTTTACCAAGAAAAAAATACCTAAATCCACAGACCATGCACATTCAAAATAACCACACCTAATACATGTGATTCAACAGCTCCTACAGAAACTGAACACAGAAGATGTGTGTATTGCACAGATCTGCATTAACTCATAGACACTATTATACTACATGTTTGCACACACATAAATGAATGAATGTTTGTCATGAATTTCTGAATTTAAAAGCAGTAACCTTACAGTAAGATACCTTTCATTAACATACGTTGTTCATTTGGTCATTCACGCTTTATTGTGCGTTAAGTAAGTTAAATAGATGCGTCTCGTCAAAGTTAAGTGCAAAACCTGTGCAGGGAAGTAATCTACAGTGTCTAATAAATGTAGATTATGCTTGTTCTATCAAACAGTACTATTGCTTGTTTCTCCTGAAATCTCAAATACAGCCCCAGTGATGGGAACTTCTTGAACTGAGAGAAATAATGACATTTCATTTAAGCAATTTTTATTTATGTGTTATACATTGATATAACCATTATTGTAAACAATCAGTGACAAAGAGAAAAAGAAAGTAATTACATATGGGGCAAGTTATTTCATTTTGATTACAAAAACAAACAGTTTCTTTGGGACAATTCATCTGCGCCTAAGTAAGTCTTTGAGTTTTGAATGTAATATTTCTTTGGGTGTCCTGTCTTTACCTTTTTCATTAATTAAAATAATAATATTTGTAATTTTTTAAATTACAGGAATTAAAATTATTTATCTTTTTGTACAAAAACAAACAAAACAGGCACTTTTCTTTTTAAACAGATGTCTACCAGACAAGTATTGTCTATACACATATTTAAAACCTTCAGGGATTGTAAAAACATGTAAGATTTATCTGTGGGTGGATGAAGAGAACGACCCAATGTCAGAGTGTCTATAGAACATCACACAAAAGGAGACACTGATGTACGGTTCGACAGGAAGCTTTGTGTAATTGAAAGAGCATTTTACGAAGATCAACCATCTGCATAAGACCTTCAATCGCTTTTCTAATTCCACCTCAGTCCTGTTCACATCACTGCCCTCCTCCTTACAGCAGATCCCATTTTTAACCAAGACAGACCTTTTGACCTTGGTCACAGCCAAAAGCCTGTCCCTCTTGCTTAGTGGTGAGCAGAAAATGGCAATTCAGAAGCATATGACCAAAGTCACAAAAATGAGCCCAGAAAATTAGCAGAGCCCCTAAACTCCAGAACCTAAATTAAACTCCTATAAACTAAATTCATATATATTTTGTGTGTACGTATACGGTATATATACACACTATAAGGCTTTTAGTTTCATTACAGTGTGATCTCAGTTTGAAGATGAAAACATACACTTGCCTGTTTTGTAATCATTATAAATTGTTTTCTCTTTTTAGCACTTTATCCTCAAAATTGAGGTGTGAACTATTGTAGCCAGACCACTGCTTTGTCTTTATGTAATAATCTTTCAAGGCAAAATATTCCTAAAACAAACCAGAAACTTCAAGATATTAGTGCATGCAATATAAAGTATCAGCAAGCTAGCTGAAAACAATCATGGCATAGACACACTTTATTAATAAATCTCAAGATCTAATAACTCATCAAGACAATTATAATAATTAATAATCATAAGATTTAGGCTTTTAAATGCATGACATTCATTTGTATATGTAATCAGCAAGCAGTGTTACATAACTATACAGGGTCATTATTTACATGACAATATCATTTTCTGGGTCTGAAAATGCAAACTTTTGAAAACGGGTTTTAAAGTGCCAGCGTTTGAAAACAACACATGTTGTTACCACCTCCGTGTCAAATATGAAAAAGGAAATTTGTAAAAATTGTGACGCCATGCACACGTATTATGTGTTTAGTCTGTCTAGTAACATTGCTAGTAACAATGTATTATGCAAGACATTGATTAGATCAGTTCAGGTGTGTTTCATTAGTCTGACCAAAACTGTGCAGGAAGCTTGTCTCAAAGACTTTGGGTTTGATTACGGTTATATTATTTAAAATTTTGTACTTGGTCATCAGTCCCATTTTGAACCACAACAGAAGGCCACTGGGTCTCTGTAGCCAGCGCAAATGTGACTCCCAAAGCAAGAAGCTGTTTGCTGGAGGACATGCTTTGATTCAGAGCAGTTCCTTACACATTTAACCATCTGCAGTTCTGGGGCCAACTGCGGCCCTGTGAATTGAGGGGGTTTAATTCCAGAGCTAGATTTACTGCAGCGTACACTTACTGCACAGACTGCTGGGTTGAGCTCTGTATATCATATGTAACAGGAACACAATGGCGTGTGTGTGTTGCACATGCTGAGTAGAAAAAAGCCAGATATAAAGCCTTCAAAAACAGACAATAAATCAACAAACAGGTGCATGGAGTTGTTACCATGTAGAAGCCAGCCTGTAAATAGTTCAATTAAGTTTAATTACATAAAAGCTTTAACCTTTATAAAGGTTAAAGAAAACCCGGTTAATGGATTGACAATCAGTTTTCTTTTCTGCATTGGCAAATGTCCTATTTAACAAGGATGTTTGGAATGTTTTCTTTATTTTCTCTCATCATTATCATGCTGTGTTACTGAGGTTATCCAATGGATCCAATATAGTTTGCTGTCCTTTAAACCTGTCCCTCACACAAACCTGTAAACATTACACATTAAAAATGCTTTTATCCAAAGCAACTTACATTGCATTCAATGTATTTATCACTATGTTCCTATTAATCCCATGACCTTTGCACTGCTAATGCAATGCTCTGCCAACTAAGCTACAGGAAAACTGTTGTCCTTATTACTGAGCATCAAAAAAAATCATGTTGAGATTTAAAGAGCCACCTAAAATACCCTCATAAGTCATTTATTACTTATTTGTGAGGACATTTGGCCTTACATGTATAGCCAAACCTGCACACATGGAAACTGGCTATATAGTTTTATGTTGTATAGTTTTTCTGACATTTAAAACAATACACAATGTTTACTTAATATTCAATACTTTATTAAATAATTACACTTTAAAAAAGAATGAAAGAAATTCCACCATCTGAAATTGTAACTTAAAGTGTTCCAAACAACAATAAAAGTTTGTGACCTACAATACATGCTTGTGTACTACTGATTTGCAGAGGAACGACTCTGGATTCCCTGGACAGCTCAGGAGATTTTAGAATCTTTAGCACAGCTGAGGAAGATTTCAAGAGTTTGGGAGGTACATGACCACAGTGAAGTGAGGTTTGAGTTCATTTAATGAGGTCTGTGCTAAATAATCCAGATGGCTCATTGTTTTAAAGGCCCTTCACCACAGGCCTTTGTGGCACCACATATTGTTTGTCTCTTTGAGGATTAATTGTTAATATCTGATAACTTATTCTGGTGAGAGAACAATATTGCATCTGACAATCTGATAAAAATCTTACAACAAGTGAAATGTTTTGATGTCGAAATATTTTCTCCTGTTAACAGTTTAATGCACAGAATTAAATAATAATAATTAAGCCATTAGTAGACATTTTCCTTTAAAAAGTGTGATTTCTGTTGCTCTAATGAAACATAGCTGTTTATGCATCCTGACTAGCCCAACATAGCAACACTGGCACATCCAATGATGTGAGTTAGGGTTTTTATTTTAGACCAATGGCAGATGGGCAGAGTGTTGTTTGCAATTCTACTTAGTGAAGCTATTGGTGCACAAATTACAACAGACTGGAAGGTTAGTGAGTGTGTTTCACCTTTAGTAGCATGATTACCACAAAATAATGACAACAGTTCAAAGTCTGGCACTTCCTCTTTGGCTAAACCATGCTTGCCGCAGCTCTTCACACCCCGGTCCTAACATCTCAACATCTCTGCAAAAGCACTGGTGTAGGGCCACAATTTATGCTACAAAGGTATAAATTCTTAGCACTATCAGAGCTAAATTTGTAGATATTTCAGTATTCAGAGTGCACAGAGCAAGCTGTTACTAAAACAATCACAATCACAATCAAAAACAACAACGCAAAAGCAATCTGAAATTAACATTCTAATACTGTCTTAAGATTTCCCAAATTTGGGACGAGAATCTTTCTCAGTAAAATTACAACAATAATAATTTTAATAATAATAACAGCAACAAATAAAATTTTCATCTATCCTCAAACGTTATACAAGAAATACAAACTGAAAAAAAAGACAATAAAAATGAAGTGTCAGGTTGACATGTACATCACCACAGTAGCTAAATCTACATGCAGTCATTTCACATTGATACAAGCAACATATTTACACCACAGGTTACACCTCTGTCTCTGCAATAACAGGCTCTACGTTAAAATTCTACATATACTTAGCAGCATTGAAAACATTGATAAATATAGCAGCCATAGCTCATAGAGTAACGGCAAATTGTAGTGTACAATTTAATAGAGTCCATTTAACATCCAAATCCTGAGTGTCCAAAATAAGAGACATACTTGTGTTTGTCTTCATTCAGTAGTCTAGAACTGCAGTCTTATTTAATAAGGGGTGTCAGTTGTCCCTTTTGAAGGTATCACTCTTGTGTCCAGTTTTATGCATAGAAAAACCCAAAGTACTTTGAGGTCTCTGCATGTTTGTTTTGTCACATTAAATATCTCCATGTACAGCAGTTAAGATGTTGTCTGAGGTTTAATATAGTAAAAAAGTAATGTTGGGAATATATGTCCTTCAGAGATGTTTGCGCGTGGCTTCAGTTCCATTTGAATATGACTGACTGACAACAGGGGAAATGTTTCAAGTCAACATGTTTTTCGATTTAACAAACAGGAAAATGACTCACAAGTTGCCATTGCAAGAGTACATTTAACATTTCTGCTCTATAATATCTTTTTTGAACCATGGCTTCCTTCCCTGCTGCGTGTGTTTGCTGTTTTCCACTAGAGGACTACGGAACACATGGGAGTGTTAAGTGGTTACCAAGGTGATATTTACCAATAATGTTTCGGGAGAGTTTAAATTCAGGTCAAGACACAGACATACTGTATATGAGTCATTTATCACCATCCATCCCAATTTCTGAGGAGGGAAGCATGTAAACAGCTTAGTGAACAGCACAAACATGTGAATACTTATGCTGCCCTAAAGTCATGTTGGTATGATTGTATTTACCAGATAAGTGAACATGAACGCCACCACAATGGTGCATTTAACTGGATTACTTGAACTTATAGTTGGCTTAAAAAGGCTAATTGGTTTTGATTGTAATATAAAATTGTTATTGAATTCCAAATTCATAAAGTAGGAACTTCTCAGGAAAACTTGAAGGCAGCAATAGTGGAAGTGACCTATTTGTCAGATATGGTAACCCATACCCGAAATGGGACCTCTGCATTTAACCCATCACTGGTGAGAAGCGAACACGCTGCAAGTCGTGAACGCACACACCAGGAGCAGTGGGCAGCACATTACGGTGCTCAGGGAGCAATCGGGGTTTAGGTGCCTTGCTTAAGGGTACTTCAGTTGCAACCCCCCAGTGCTGGAATCAAACCAGCAACCTTTAGATTACAAGCCCAACTCACTAACCAGTAGGCCACAACCAATATTCCAGAGCTTCAGTACACATGGGAGAAAAACAATAGCAAAACAGTTTTCAGCAATGGCAATGGAGCAAAGTCAGACAGGAGAGACTAAATGCAAGTAGCCTTAGTTGGAACCAACACACTAGCTTTGCATTAACAGCGGCCTTCTTCTTAATACACAATAACTGAAACACTTTAACCAGGCCTTGGACAACACTAGTGATTTGTGGCAGGTGAGGGATCAGGAGGCTGACAATGGATATGGAGGGATATTACGCTCAATGATATACTCAAATCTTTGTCAATGGCCAGAAGTCATCCTCTGAGGTTAAAATAAATATGACCAGTGGCTAAAAATCATATGAAGGTCTGTAGACACTGGCCTGAGCCCAAAGTCATCAAATTAACTCTTTATGTGTGTTTGTCCACCACTGCTAAAATAACCAGTTTAAACCAGCATAATTGTCCACAATGGTACAGGCTGGTTTTATATTGTGCTAATTTAACCTGTGGGCCAGCAATGCTGTTCACCAACAAAACCTGCTGGTGGAGATGGACAACCAGCTTGACTTTACTGGTGACCAGCCATGATGGTCTTTTCAGCAGAAGTATCTCCCTCACTGTGCCTTCTCCGAACATTCGCTGTTTAGCAGTACTGCTGGGTAATGAGTGTGACCTTAAAAAAGCTACAGCCTTGAGGTCGAAAACTGAGATCGCTACAAATTGAGAAAAACAACCCATGCTCAGATCGTAAAATATTAATTCAAAGTATCTGCTCAATATATTCCTATAATACTACATGAAGTCTTAAAAGTTATTTTTTAAAGTTCCCTGCATTGCCATGTGTTGTTACATAAAAACACCAGCACAGCATAATTAAAATGCAATAAGACGTGTCTTTTCTGCTAGTTTTAGGAAGAGGTTCAAAAGTAACAAATCTCCTCTGATCTGATTGGCATTTTTGGTTCCCTTTACCCGACTGGGGGCAGAGATCAAGAGTGGATTACTGCGTCTTTGTGTGAGAGAAGGTGTGTGTGCATGTGCGTATTTGTGTGTTTGTGGTTACGAGCTGAAAATGTATGAGCAATGGTTATGGGCTGATACAAGTAAGCATGTGTGCTTATATTTGCGAGCATGTGTGACCAGAAGTATGAGTTTAAAGTCGGCTTTCGCAAGGCAGCCGGAGTTTGGCGCCCATTGCCCTGCTGTAAAACGATTAACAAGCATTTGCCATGCCACAGTCTCTGCTTTTCTGTCTGACCCAACTGAACAGTGACCCCTTAAAAACCAGACACAAAAGAGCAACAAAAAAGAGAGTTTGTTGTATTTGGGTGTGCATGCACAAGTGCCATAATGCTTTATATTATATCTATTACACTTTTTGACAGAGGAGAAAAACTTTTCAATGTGCAGCTTATTTGAACTAACTTCATCTCCCTTTACTAATCTTATTATATAATTATAAGGTCAAAGCTTAAACTGTCAATGTCATTCATAATTTTCTGGCCTCATTTATGCTTACATCCAGCACACAAAATGCCCTTTAACAGGATTTCATTTTGCAATGTGACATTTATGAGTAATACAACATATTTAATAATAAGAAAATAGGGAACAAATAGATTTTATCAGGCGAGAATTGTGGAAAAGTGGTTTATATATGGGGTGGATAGAGGGGAGAGGCTGAGAAACATTAGGCCATGGCCACATGACCCGAAAAGGAAGTTGTGGAGCAAGTTATTACATTTTGATGAAAGATTATGAGGACAAGCATTTTTTGTTCTTTAAAAATACTGTGCATTAACTTTGTATCAGGAACATGTATTAAGAAAGTAAATAGGGTAATATTTTTTTAATTGCCTTAAGAACAAAAGTCAGAAATCTTACAAAGAAACTGACCTACAAAACAATGTCCTCCACAAGATAAAAGATGCAGAAACATTTTTAAATTTAAAGACACAACGGCAGTAATCTTACGACACTTAAACTGTGACTGCAGGCCTGTTTGTTCATATCATTTAAATGGTACCAGAAAGAACATACAGGACTGTGCATGGCCTACATGGATTAGCCAGCCAACCTAAAGGCTGGTGAGCCAAAAGAAGCACTGTGATTGTGTGTGTGTCTGTGTGTGTGTGTGACATCTGTTAATCTTGTTAATGCCACTGCAGCTGGTGCCCCACGTCCAGCACACGAAATAAAGGAAGGACAACGGAATAACCAACAGCTGTGAATGTTCACTGTTAGCTGTCTATCAAACTCACACACACAACCAAATCCCACTTGAAATTTTCTTTGTTGGACATTTACTATTAGTGCTTGAAATGGACCAAATAACCAGATATTTATACTCCCATTTTTGCATGTATGTATGCTGTATATACTGTGTGTACATATACAGCACATATATGTCCATAAACAGTTTAGTGCTATTTTTCCTAATCTTTCAGCTAACTTCATATAACACCTTTCAAGTTTAACTCACATTATTCGGTTTCTTGCAGAATGTTTCAGAAAAGGGAGACTAATTGACTGTAACAAGGCATATGGGGGTCCACAAAAAACGGAATGATGGACGCACTAGCAGTTGCCAGCGATGTTACTTTAGCAGAAACAAAATCTGCCATGTCCTCTTCTCACCGATCCAAAACTCGAGCGTAGTCCTGCAGTCCACATCCTCCTTCGCTTTTTAGATCAGCAAAGACCTGCGTGAAAAAATGTGGGTCTGCATTGATGCGCAGCATCTTTGAGCTGGTGATGTCGATAATGGCCAGACAACGGTCCCAGAACGCCTCTTTAGTTGCCTCTACGAGAAAAGGCTTGAGCGGATAAGAGATCTCGTTCCCCATGTAGGAGTAGGAGAGGTAGAGGCAGGTCAGCAGAATAGCTTGGAGCTCGTGCTCTGAAGATACCAGGTCACCATCAACCACATCACGGCACAGCATGTACACAAAAACCACATTGGCTGGAGTGACAAAGGCCTGGTCCTGCCAGCCCTGCAGCAAGAGCGAGCGGTCCACAGCACGAAGCCACATAACTGGATCAGCGGGGGAAAGGTGTTTGAGCCGATAGCAGCGACCACAGAGGAACTCACCAAGGCAACGAAGCAGCTCACTGGTCGAGGCCTGGACAATCACACGCTTTGGCGAAGAAGTGCAGGTAGGTGGAATCTTCTTAACCGAGGAAATCTGCTGTGGTTTTCCATAGCCAACGCCGAGTCCCAAGCCCAAGCCCAGACCTGCTGGACCCTCATAGCTGGTAAGATTGGCACAGGATAGTGACTTCTTAACATTCTCATGGTTGAGGTGCAAGACTGGATCCTTCTGGTAGATGTTATTGTTGTTTAGAGGAGCCCCCACAGCCACCTGCCCTCCAGGGTTGCCTTTTTTGGACTCACCCCGCTTCTTTGTGGAAGCCACCAGGCGCTTCCAGGTGAGAGCAGGGAGAAAGATGGAATGGCCACGTTTGAGACTGCGGTCCTTCTGAGTGTTTAGGGAGCGGCTGCTCAGACTTGGGTAATGGCTTAAGGAACCAGGCCGGTCATCATAGTAACCAGGTTTCCTGGGACCCGGGGAGAGGGACAGTACAGTACCCATCAGTCCACTAAGGTTTTCAAGCTACCAGCTGTGTGGGTTTTTGAAGTTTAAAAATAAAGTGCTGATTCACTTGTGCTTCACTTTTCCAAATTTGGAAGGTCAAGATCGGGCTGCTGAAGGGCACAGATGTATTCCTGAGAAACGCATGGAGATGATTAGGGTTAGTAGATTATAATGGAAAACAGACCCTTCAAATGATGGTTAATAAATAATATTTTATGTAAAGAAAGGTATATATTTGATGTGCTATTTTTAAATAAATAGTTTTTAAGGTGCACTATTTCTAAGTCACTAATCAAATGTTGATTAGTCAACATTTAACTCATAATGTTGACTCCTTTGTACAGAACATAATTATGAAAACAATTTGTTTTTACTAGGTTTTGCACAGACTTAAATTTAAATAGGGGACAGATAAACACACACAAAAAATTGCATTGCATGAATTCTTCAGTTCAACTTTTCAGAATGTTTTGCTGGTTACATTAAATTACAAAAATGCAAAGTAGAAAAAAATCAAAAACTGGAACCACACGAACAGCAATCTAGGCAAAACATAAGTGTGAGACATAGGCTACGATTTTTCTTGGTACTTGACAGTTTTTTTCTTTATAATACCACTTAATGACACTCGTGAGAGAACAGGGCAGAATCTGACCCACTTAAATAAACCACAGACGAACATTTATAATCTAAACCATTAAGATTTCAAATTAAGATTTCAACTTATTTCAAATAGCGTCTTTGATTGCTTACTGTGTAACCTGTGATCAATATTTATGTTGCTGTATTCTATATCTTTACTGTCATTTTCAGTATAGTAATAAATAATAGCAACATTAGCCTACCTGTGTAGCCTACCTAACAATTACTACAGTATTGTTGCATTAAAATATTGTTATATTACTAAATGATTGCCATTGTGGATATGTCTAATATAGTGCTATCTACATAAAAATACAAAAACTGGTTATAAAAGCTTAAAGATTTTTTAAAAGAAGAACCCTTATGTATTCATGATTTTAGTTTTGTAGTAGTAACTACAAGTAACCAAAGCATTTAGGTTAGCGTTTACCTGTTCGTCGGGCATCGGTAGACACAATGGTTCAGTTCTACTCCGTCCCTGCGTCCTGCGCATCGTCTACATGCGCTGCAACGCGCAACACATATTTGATGTATTACTGTGAACATTAAAAATCCATTCTTTCCAAAAGCCCAGTCTAATCAAAAAAGAAGTTAACTTTCATCCAACACAAGCAGTCTCACTGCCCGCTCGAGTTTACAAACAAGTCTTTTAGTTCAGATTCATTATCGCTCCATTTCAAATACGTCCATAATCCTCGTAAAGTGCTCGTAAAGTGTCCTCATCTCAAACTTTTAGGGTGATGCTGTTCCAACTCTTACGGTCCGCTTGATGTTTTTGGAACAAGCAATTTATAAAGTATGTTTGGGCCAGTTACACAATCACCCCAAAATATGCAAGACATGCATTTTTGCATTTATACAAATACCTCCTGCCCTGGTGCTGAAAGGAGCAGGAGTCGTTCCGTGGTCCTCCGGTGCTTTGCTCTGAATGCAGACAGTAAGCTGCCCTGCAGATCCAACTGTGTTCTTAGCGGAGACTCCTCCTCTCGCCGCACACAGCATGTGACGCACCACTAATATCACAAAACAGGTTTATAAATGTACAAAGGGAGACATAGGGACATATATTTAAGTGCAGTGCAGATACTTTTGTTAGGACTAACAATTTTGCACTTCTGCAAAACTTTAACTATGCACAAGTTTGCATTGTGAATATGCACTAAAACTTTATGCTTTTCAAGTGTGGTATTCCCGATAATGTTAATTGCAAAACATACTAACAGCTGTAATACAACTGTAATTGGTAATTACAGTACTACAGGATGATAGCTTCCCATAAAGCCATTGTAGCAGGAGTGTGTACGATTTTAATGATTGATACAATTTCATTCCTTGTAGATACGGGTACAGCATACATGAATAAAAACATATAATCCATTCTTATTCTTTGCACGCTCCTTTTACACATTGAAAAAAATTGACGCTTTCCGTCTACCAACACACTTGTATCTCATTACCCTGGGCAATAATTATATTAGAGCACACTGGGCCACCTAGCGGATACCATAAACATTACAACAACTGGCTCCTACAATAGTGTAAATGTTGTTTACAGTAGTAGTCCTGTATAAATACCGTAAGTGACTGGCAACACAGCTGCCAGTGTTTTTACGGTGTACTGTTCTACAATTTGTTTTTTGTACATCTGCTTTATAATGCAATGCAAAACTATGAAAAGTGCTTTAGAAGTAAATTTGAATTAAAAAGTCATTTGCAGTCATTTACAAGTACTTCCAGGTGATTTACAATTCATGGCTGTAAAAGTTTTCGTAACACTGCTTGAAAGCTGAAATTAAAGATACCTCCTGTGTCATCTAATAATTTGTGCTCACTTAATATTTGTTGTTTAAAACAAAAGCTTTGTTGTTTTTTGTTTAATTGATTTTAATGTTTTTGGTCATTTCTGAAAAACATCTCCACAAATCAACATTTGAAGAGATAAGAGTGGAGCGCTGTATAATTGGATGGAGCATGCAGATGATTTCATTATTCTGAAACATTAAAAATAGATTTTTTCTCAGGAAATGTCATTTTGGTAAGGTTTGTGTATGTTGACAAAATTGTCTATTGTGCAATTTTTTAAATAAAATGTTTAATTCTAGTTTCTTAATAAACCATATTTATGTCATCATTAATATTATTAAATATTAACAATAATTATCATACAAAGGAAAGCAGTGATGTGTAGAACCAGGGTGTTTACCATCACATGCTTTCAATAGTAGATGTTCTACTATATCTAGGGCCTGACCCTGTGTCCCACCCACTTACCTTACAGGGCAGACACTACTTCTAACTCTAAATGAGACTATGGGGTGAACCGCAGCCCTACTCACCCTGTCCCAGCCCACTACCCTTATTCAGAGCACACCTTCACCTAACATTAAATCTATGTTGAGGTAGGAGCAGGAAACTGACAGGCCCCGCCCAAAGCGCTACACCAGAGTTAGTAAACAGGCAAATAATGGTGAGCACCTCAGAGCTACCTAGAGTAAAGTGATATTATAGCTGATATTATTTTGTTTTAAGTATAAAACATAAAATATAGTGTCAGCAGTCTCCCAGTGAGCAAGCCAAAGGCGAGAGTGGCAAGGAAACAACGCCATAAAACAGGAGGGATGAGAGACATGTGTGTTGGTAATGGGGAAGTATATGATTTTTGAGCGTGCAAAACCAGCGAATAATGCTGTAAGATTCCCGCTTTATGAAGACGCAATTTAGTTGAGGTGAGACAGGGACAGGTGCATTTTATGTAAGCTATCACCAGATAATCTGCTGGGGAAAACTTGGCCAATTTACCATTGTAGAAAGCATCACGGTTAACTTCTATCACGCGAGGAACATCAGGCGATGAGTAATGACAATTGCTAAGTCCCAATAAGCCTACATATACTGTACACTAAAAGTATGTCGTTTTTGTTATGGAAAAGTATTTTAGTGTGTAGCAAATGTGGATGCAAGTACTGAGACATACTAATGCAAAGCTGAAATGACAGTTGTTGCCTAGACAACACTGTGATCTTTAAGCCACAAACCTCAAAATGCAACTTCTTTCTGCATTTAGGCATTTTTTCATTCATATATGTTTATATGTCTATATGTTTGCTGGTGGTGATGCCATAAATGAGTCTTTCCTGTTGCCACATTCCCTACTCTACCATTCCCTACGGGATGAGGTTTTCTGTTGTTTAGCTTCCCAAGAATCTTTCTTACTCATGAAACATCCCTTTTTTATTTGTGTAAAAGTGATTCTTTTTTCAAATATATTGTGTTTTGCTTCCTCGAACCTTTGCGTTGACTGTATGTGGCAGCAAACGCACAGCTAGTAATTTCTTTTTGGAGCACCTTTTACCTCAGTTGAATGGAGTTATCGAAAAAAATAATACAATTTCCATAAAACTCTTGGAAAAACAGCTATTACCATTATTAATATGATATAGTACTGTGGCACCGGTATGCACTACATATAATGTAATGTCTGTATAAAACATACAATATCCATCCAATGGATACTCTCTCTTTCTCTCTCACATTATATACATAGGGTGGGTGAAAAGTAACTGGGCATTAAAAATTGGTAATAGAACTTGTTGTATTATTGGAGTCATGATGAAAAATAGATGATAAATAGATGATAATAAAGTCTAAATAGATGATAGTAAGTCATATTTCCTGCGTTGATAGTATAGGCATCTATGGTAGGCCAAATGAGACAAAACACAATAAAACATTTACACGTATTTTCATTGATTTTGTTCAGACCCCTGAAACACTTGTGTGTACAACACTTATTTGCACATATATGAAACACACAGACACATAGCACCTGCATATGTAGTGCACACGTATGTGTAAGAGAGGGAGAGCAAAACAATTACAGTTTGACAAAGTCAAATGGGGTCCAGTTCTTAATACCCTGAGAAAAACAAAGCCACAAACCAATCAGTGATAACTGGTGTGTTCTGAAGTGCCACCATCTTGAGTGAGAAACAGATCAAAATGTACATGCATTAAATGCAAGCTAGTGCAGCCTCAAATCATAATCACTATATGAATGATATTCAAGAAAGTGAAAATGTTGGTTTGTTAACAGGCAGGCAGGCAGTCAGGGCAGCCAGCTAACAGACAGAGATGTAAATCCAAAAATGAAGCAGCGGTCACTAAGCAGGCAGCAAGGGTTGATAAACAATTATCCAAACCAGGTCACAGTACCAGAAGTGAGAAACAAGGTACACACTCAGTAATGTAGGCCATGACAACACAAGACTTCACACTATGCCTTGCGTGCACAGGACTTAAATAGTCTTGTGTAGTGGCTGTCAGGTGTGTATGCAATCAGTTCTGGTAGGTGGATGCTGGGAATTGTAGTAGGGTTAATTGTCAGGGGGAGGGAGACCTCTGGTGGCAGAAGGAGGAATTCGTGGGGATGAAATTCATAACGGAGCACGAATTTCATCCCCATTTATCTTCTTTGTGGACATGAGGGTTTGTTTTACAGTAATACTGTGTATACTATGTATCTGAGACAGAATGAGGATGATATAAAAAGAGTATTTCTATTTTTAGGTGAATAACTTATTTAATGTTTTTATTATTAGTTGTATGGGGATACACTTTTTCTTGGTTGTTTAACATAATTTGTTTATTTCTGTGTCACAGAATGAACCATATCTGATAAGAGAGCTGAAATGAAATGAAACAACACAAAGCTCATCAGTGATGTGAGCATTTTATGTGAGATATTGTCTTACAGAGCACGATGGATAAGGACAAACAACTCTAAAAATGAATAATAAATAAAGCAGATACCATGTTGTGAAAACAAATGTCTATAATGTGGCATATTAGATGTTTTCACATCATAAAAGTAACCCTTAGAATTAGATTAGCCCATTTATGAAATAAAATTAACCCAATGTTTTTGTAAAAACGAATCCATTCTTTTTTCCAGGTTAGAATCCAGGTTAGTTTAGTTTAGCCCAACATGTATTCTGTCCTATATTTACCTAGCCACTGGGCTAAAACAACCCATGTTTAGGGTAAGTTTTGTATATGTTGTTCAGTGTGCAATTTTTTAAAACAAAATGTTTTTTAATTCTAAATGTTTTTCATTACAATATCAAACCATAAACATGTTATCATATATTAATATTATGTAAATGGATTATATAAAATACAAAATAAATTAGACCTAATTTTTATAGCAATTTAAATGATTATATAGCATGATATAGTATGATTTAACCATTTATGTAGTTATTTCCTAACATCTTTATGCAATTCCACAAACTGAAACTGAAACCTGAAAACATAAATTGGAGTCAACTCCATGACACACGATATATGTTTTTTATTCAACTTTTATTTGGCCATTTGCACCAATTTACATGATTCACAATAACCTCTCAATTGAATAACAAGTCAATTCATTAATATGTTAAGGAAAGCAGTGATGTGTAGAACCAGGGTGTTTACCATTACATGCTTTCAATAGTAGATGTTCTACTATATCTAGGGCCTGACCCTGTGTCCCACCCACTCACCTTACAGGGCAGACACTACTTCTAACTCTAAATGAGACTATGGGGTGAACCGCAGCCCTACTCACTAAAACATAAACTATAGTGTCAGCAGTCTCCCAGTGAGCAAGCCAAAGCCGACAGTAGCAAGGAACCAAACTCCACTGGTGTATAAATGGAGAAAAAACCTTGGGGAAAAACAGACTCAACCAGGAGGGCCAGTTCTCCACTGGCACACTGCTGCAACCAGAATCCCACCATTTAAAAGAATTAACTTCCCACCATTTAAACCTCACTGCTAATGTCTAATACAAGTGTCTATACTGATATTTCCTAAGGTTAAACATACCGTGTTCTTTTCAAGTATTTTCAAGATCGACTGCACTTTACCTGCCCATAAAATAACCAAGTGCAACCTCCTTATTTAGCCTGACACCAGAAGGTCTTTGTGACATTCAAAATTCCATGATTTCATAGAACACCTGTATGACGTGGGCGTGTTTAAAGACCATGTGCTCTAAATTTTATTTGTTTCATGGCAGTCATGGATACTGACCAGAGCCGCGCCAGCTGAGTATTGAAGAGGGATGTTTGAGACACCGAAAGGCACTCTTATAATGCATAAACAATGTCGCTACTACGACCACGAAAATAAGAGCTAGTAAAAAACTTATAGATGGTGTTTTAATTATTTTTAATGGTATGTGTTAATGGTATTTTAATGTAATTTTAATGTATTAAACAATCTGACTGCAAAAAAATGCTAAATTACATAATTTTTTGTCCCCCATTATGTTTCAAAATAAAAAACAATAAATATACAGTATAGCCCATTCTAAATTAGTATCTAAATAAGAACACATTAAGATTAATATTTAAAGTGAAAATGACATATATTGACAAACCTTCCGCCAAATGTGAAAGTAACGTATATGCAGTGGTGGAATAAGGACAGAAAATTTACATTCAATTACAAGTACTGTTACATTGCTGAAATTATACTCAAGTACTTAAGTAAAAGTACAAATTACCAGGGATGCTCCGATCAGGATTTTTGCCACCGATACCACGTACCAATTCATGTCATGGTAGTCATGGTGATCGGCCGATACCAATGCCGATTCTGATGCTTCAAGTTTATATAACTGATATATAAGCTCTCTGATCACCATTAACTTTTTTTAGATACAGTAATACTGTAAATGTTGCTTTTGTTATATATTTGTTATTTTGTTACAGTAATATATCTAATGTAACTATTGTTTTAACAGAGTACTAAATAATCACAAAAAAGTACATTTAGACATTTGGCAGACGCCAAAGCGACTTACATTGCATTATACTACACATTGATCATTATACACTAAGTATGTGCAATCCCTGGGATCGAACCCATGACCTTGGCGTTGTTAACGCCATGCTCTAACCACTGAGCCACAGGAAAGCAGAAGTATTTATTATATAGTGAACATTTTAATATGCCTTTACAATGGGGTTTTACAATGTCCCCTTTCCTCCCTCTATAGGTGACCAGCTCCTCCAGGTGTGGCCATGGGCACTCATCCTCTGCTATTTCTTCCTCATTTCTGCATTCTTCAGATTCATTATTGCT
The DNA here is from genome assembly GCA_036877575.1 of Botia almorhae. Lineage (NCBI taxonomy): Eukaryota > Metazoa > Chordata > Actinopteri > Cypriniformes > Botiidae > Botia > Botia almorhae. The sequence continues at coordinate 12,838 of JAZGTJ010001329.1, read as the reverse complement.
GTCTTGAATCTCCATGTGTCAATCAATAACTTCTTGACAGTACGATGACAGTCAGCTCACGTAAATCTGCAGTAGCCGGAACTTGTTTTTCGGTTCAAATAACGTACCAGGCTTTTCATTGGTCTGTTAAGATGAGATATTTTTATTGTCTACCGAAATGCCGGTCAGTGGTTGAAATATTGATTCAGTACTCCGTAACGAATTGTGATTTTAAAAATAACGAAGTAAATTACTTAGCTTAATTTGTACTCAAGTACAAGTAAAATTACAGACTTAAAATTATACTCATGAAAGTACAAATACCCCAAAAATGTACTTAATTACAGTAACGTGAGTAGTTGTAATTCGTTACTTCCACCACTACGTATACGTCACAAGATGTCTTTGCTCTGTTTTAATTGAAGCGCTTGCTTCGACAGATAAATAGATGAAATGACATTTAACTCAGCAATGTACTACCCATCTGATAATCTGCAACTATCATCATGTAAGGATATTGCAGGTGAAATTATTGTAAAGTTTATGTTGTCCAATAGATGGCACAGTGCTTATGAGATCTAATATCTAAGCAACAGGCTGGATACCAACTACCTTTACGGTAGATGGATGAGAAGGGATAAGAAACAGGTGCGTTGGTAACACAGAAGCATACGATTTTTTACAGTGAAACCAGCGAATTTATTTAAAGATCCAGTCATCTATACAGTAAATGTTACACATCCATTCCCGCTCACACATTTTCACCCACAGAACCAGAAACAAATCGACATCACGTATGTGGAAACACATGCGCTTAGAAAGACGCAATTCTTATGTATAAGCAGGTATCGACAGATAATCTGTTTGGAAGATTTAACTAATTTACCATTGTAGAAAGCATAACTGGAAGTCAACTTCCAGTCCCAGTTCGCCTCTTTATACAGTACCCTAAAAGTATGTTCTGTTTTTGTTATGGAAAAGTAAATACATTTTAGTGCATTGCAAAAAGTACTGGGACATACTAATGCATATCAGAAGTGAGCGTTGTTGCCACAATCATCAAAATACAACCCCTTCCTGCATTTAAGAATTTCTGCATTTATTATTTCTTATGTAATGTAACTATATAATTTAATGTATTAATTCGTTTTTTTTTTGGTTCATTCAGTGTAGCGTCACCGCCTCGCAATGAGTTTGTGGGTAATATCAGCCGTTAAAGTGTTAATGAATTTGCGCTTTGAATTTTCACTAGAAATAGTAGACAATCAAGGTATTTTGAGAATACTCATTTCAACATCCTACAATTTGGGACACACTTTAATTTGTCTTTTGAATATTTCATATTATGTAGGATATGAAAGACAAAAGCTCTTAATTAAAATTTGGCAGTCTTGGATGTCTTTCACGTTTTGCATAACTTTTAAATGCTGAGTGCACTGATGGATAATAAGGATAAGATTGCTAAAAGCACTAGGATATAAAACTTTTTAATAGCTTTTTTACAGTTTTTATAGCTAAATGTTCATAAGGTTCATAAATTTCAGTAACTTATTAGTTCAAACTAAATAACCTGAATAAACCTTTTTAAATCATTTACGTATAAAAGCTGCTTTGTGTTTTCACAATGTGCTTCATGTGGTATTTTTTGTAAAAAAGGGTCATTGTGATAAGAATTGCTCAAAATGTGGGATACAGTCAAATTTTTTAGTTTTTTTGCATCTGTTTAGGGGTTTACATGATAAATGATGAGAGAATTGTTTGTCAGTTTGCCGAGCTTGCTTTCATGAATTTTTAAGTGTACAATTTGTGATTATGCACACTTGTTTAAGCATTTTAAAAAGCACACGAGAGTCAAACTTCCAGAATTTACTATATTTTGAAACACGCAAATACATTTCCAATTTATTGTTGAGGGTAATTAATAAATGTGGATACCTTTTAACACTGCAGCCACATATTAAGCATTGTGTGTGATATTTCCACAACTGGGCATTTAAGAAAGCACACTGATGGAGTGTTATTCTCCACTATTCAGTTAGTGTTGCTATTACTACTGTTTTCTTAAGGTCATTGTGTGGCTTTATCCTGCAGATGGCAGTGTAGAGTGAAACAAGATGCTTACACAGTCACCTCATGACAAAGCACAAGTAGCCATAAGTCATAAATGCAACAGCCTTTATTTATATTCAGCTGGAAGAGTATTTGTAAAAAAACAGATAAACAATTTAAACCACCAACAGATCCATTGTTTTCCATCTGATATCTGCTGACCTGAATAAACAAGTATCACAGACGGTTCAACCAGTGATAACAAATAAATTCCAAGGAGTCCTGAAAGCTCTAAACCATTCATTTCAGCCTGCAGGTCTAATACATTAAAATTACCCAAATAACTAAACAGTGTGATTGGGAAAGAAGTCAAGCACAAACACATGTAAGCATTTTTGTTGTTAAATTCATAGGCCTTCACAGAAACAGGCCTTTATCTAGCTCTTAGAAAACATTTAGTGTCTGGTACTCAATCTACTAGAAGTAGCAGAGGGTTTGTAAAACAGAATCTTTCTGCATTTATCTTATTTTTCACATGAGCCCTTCTCAAGTCCACTGACAACTGTTAGTTCACAAAACATCAAAGTATCATGAAAAAGGTCTGAAGTAAAAATATTTGTGCTGAAAACTGATGGTATTAAAGGAACCACTGTCATCTAAAAATCTGACTCCTGGCAGGAGAGCTCAGGACAGCAGCAGAAAGAAAAACAGAGTAGAGAGAGAAAGAACGGATACATTTTCATCTCCAAGATTCACATTGTTTTCACACTAGCTGGCTCTCTTAGACAATCACAATCACTTGAGGCATGATTAGTCCTGCTGCAGGATCAAAGGTCGCAGGTGGCTTTGGTGTGTTTCATTGACCTTAAAGATGTCACTGACCTGAGTCGCAAGTCTCAGAAAGGTCATGGCAGTATCCCCACCACACACCGAGTCAAGAAGATTGAGGCACCAGTGGGATAATTCAACCAGACTGAATCAGTTTGTGTTTGAATGGAAAATCAGCAAAGTGCATCAGTTGGCCTAGTCTGTCAGGTTCAGCTCGGTTCAGAACAGTGGCGTGACGATGCAGTCACATGATGCAACACTTGTTCTTGAAAATGTGAGGGTGCTTGTAACGCAGTCTCTGCTTGGGCCGGTATTTCTCTAGATAGGTAAGCTGCTTGCTGTTTATAGCGCCCCTGCGTTTTCTGCGAAAGTATAAATGGCAAGTTTTAGCAAAGTTGTAAAGATAACCGGATGTTGAATTATTTTACAATTGCATACTCAAACCTTTAAGAGGCTTAGCCTTGTTATGAAAGATACTTTAGCAAGTATGTTGACTAAGCTATCATTTAAGAGTCACTTGTATGAATGTAGAGGCTGATGTCAGAAGCTCATTGTCTGTCGTCCTTAAAGTCAAGAGATATACATACTGTCTGATGAACTGAATGGCATCTTCATACTTCATTCCACTTTCAATTAAAGCCACAGCCACAAGTACTGGAGCTCTGCGGAAAACAAAAACAAACTGGTTAGCTTAAGTCAAAGGAGTGTCTGTGTCTCCACAATATTCTGGATGCTTCTTTAGTGCAAGTGTACGACATTGATTCGCTCATTCGACAGACAAAAATCACAAATCTAACTGCTTACAAAAGTAATAGCATGCATCTCCGCACCAAATTTCAGACTTTAAGCTATCTTTCATGTCTGTAGTGCGCAAACAAATTTTGGTTAGGGATTTAAACAATCTCGTGAACATAAGTATGAGCAATAATAATGAGTGCCTTAGTAAGCACCACTACTTCATATCAAAACGTCAACTTTAATCATGTACTGTAGAAGTGTGCTCAATCATATGGTGTATCCCCAGTTCTAAACAGTATTTGCCATCTGAATTGGATAAAAATAAATGAGTGAGGCCAGAAAAGCACTGGCACTCTTTCAAGAGTTGAGGCCGATTCCCTTTGGAAGCATATGAAGTGCGTCAGAGATGGAGTTTTACCGCCCAAAAGACGAGAGCAGTGAGGGCAGACTACCCCCTCCTGCTCCTAACGTCACTCGCTGTTTTATAGCTGTCGTTTGTGGTGTTTTGTTTCGACTGTATGTGTGCCAATAGAGAGCATTAATACATCATCTGCAGGAGCTAACCACAATAGTACATAATGTTTTGGAATACAGACTTTGTTTTCCCTCTTAGTTAATATTTCTGTAGTGGTTCTGCTAACCAAGGAATCCATGTGAGAAACCAAACATTAAATTTTTACGACAAAGAGCATTGTATCTATAGTTATATGAGCTTCCACTTGCTCAGCAAAGGTTGAAATTAAACATGAACACAAGAGAACGCCACGTATGGCTGAAGAATCTTGGTCGTGTGGGACAGACAATCATAAAGGTCATGGAAAGAGCAAGCATTTGAGAAGGACAGTAGAAACACATGCTTGTAAAAACTTCCTGTGTTGTCTTCAGCCCTCACTTGATGCCTCTAAAAACATGGCAGAATTGCGGCTGAGTAAGTCCACTTTTGGGACTGTTGACCCTTCACTGACTATGTAGGCAGTACGATTTTAGCCCACAGTGAACTATCAGCTGTGTCTATGGTTCAATAGAGAAGATGGGTCTTCTGGGTAACCAGGAGATGCATAATGTTCTATGGAGCACACAGGCTACATTCTTTTTCAGATTAAGGTCTAAAACAGGGAACAAGAGGTGGGCTTACTTATAGGCCACCAGAAGAAAAATAAACCCCTTTTTTTTCCCTTTTAGAGTTCTCAGGGGTGAATAAAAAAAACAAACGTACATGTATAAATAAATGTAAATAAATAAATGTATAAATAAATAAAAAATGTTAAAGACATGACATAAATCTTTATGTCTCTGCAATGCTACTTCCAGAAACAGGAGCTTTAGCTTTCCTGTAGCTCAGTGGTTAGAGCATGGCGTTAACAACGCCAAGGTCATGGGTTCGATCCCAGGGATTGCACATACTCAATGTATAGTGATCAATGTGTAGTATAATGCAATGTAAGTCGCTTTGGATAAAAGCGTCTGCCAAATGCCTAAATGTAAATGTAAACACAGAACTGACCTTCCCAGACCAGCCACACAATGCACAGCCACGCAGCAGCCGGGCTCTTCCATAAAGCGTCTCTTCAATAAACTCAGCCAATCCTCCACCACCTTGGAGGGAGGAGGAGCTCCATCATCAAATGGCCAATCCTGCAAAGAGAAGTAGTAGTTTAACTCTTATATAAGCTTAAGTCATATTTACAATGAACGACAAACCTTTAAAACAATGCACTTTTATGAATGCCGTGCACCAGGTATTAATATTTATATGGTGAAGCTGTATTCCTTGTTTTTTTAGCAAGTTGTCAAGTTTTTTTAATTATTCAATTCAATTGAATATTTATTAATTGTCAATTGGGTTGTATAATGTGTGTTAATTTCAGGTATTCAAACTTATTTACAATTATATTATACAATATAATTATATTATATTGTGTTGAATATTTACAATTCACTATTTGCTCAGTGTGAATAGTCTTAAGGTAAAAACTCAACAATGTTCATCTTCGCGAATTGTTGCCAGCATTCATGTTGCCTCAGATCAGCAGCTCTCACTAAAAATGAATAACTGACAGTCAGATTGTGGCTGCATGTTGTTGTTTAGCGTGTTTAACATGTAAATAAGAAAAACAGCGTAAATAGTCAAACATTTGTGACCTGTGCTGGTAAAATTAGTTGGAATGAGCATGGGCCAATTATGAGCAAAACATAATTAAAACATAAAAAAGGCAAAACAAGTGAAAATTATCAATATTGGTCTAAATTGAGATTCACAAAAATGTATTAAGCCCTTGTCTACTGGCCCAATACTCCAAATAGAAGTTAAACATCTAAAATTATCTTTATACGTTTTCTTCCGTCTGAAGGCTTTTATTTGTTTTAATAATCTCCTCTTGACAACTGGTGTTCTAGACAGGTGTAGCTCATTCGTTTTTTTTCTCATTTTCCTTTGTTGGAATCTGTGAAGCTCATCCAATTTCAACAAATCATACATCATTTTCAGGCAATTTTAATGCAGAATGTAAAATAACAAGAACCCATTTTGTGAAATTTGCTCATGGTGACTAATTTTGGCAGCACGGGTCACATATAAAGACTCCAGTGTAAGTGGACACTTAAGCCAGACTTTATACTGTCTGTTTTTGCATTATATAATGAACCACATGCTTTTTACGTCAATTACAAAGTACAAACATATTTTAAGGAACAACTTTTTACATACAAAAATGATAAAAAGAACTCTGAGAAGCTTCAAATTAAAAATTAATACATACTGTTAAATACATAAAGTATACATAAAGCACATGGACACTTTCTGGATGTTGATCATTTTGGGATCTGTTGGTTTATCTAGCATCATTTGTTTACCACCTGGTTTTGTATTGTCATTTAATGCAATATATTGCATTTTCATTTTTAAGTCATTTTTAATTGTGTGGGCTTTCATTTAAGATTTTCCACTCTGTCTAAAAAGATTTGCTGGTATTAAATGTTTGCACTCTTGGCTGTTTAAAAAAGTAGCCTATCATGATAGGGTTTAAAGAATTTAGAACTGCAACAGGTCTGTGTTAGTTTGATCCATTCAGGAACAGCCTTCCAGCTCAACCAACAAATGACAGTAAACAGCGCAATGCAGAGTTCAGACTCCTATCACACATCTGTCAATTGTAATCGTTTTTGTGGGTGCCAATGTTGTACAATATAGTTTATGTCTTTAAGACACGGTATTAACAGATATTTAAGTTTGTATGGGTTTGATATAATCATTAGCTTTACCACAGAAAGTAACAGTGTGATAAACAGCACAGCACCTCTATTAATCACTTCTGTGAACATGGTTTGTGTCAGCAAGGCCAAGCACAATGTCTGGAAGGCATGTGTAACACAGCATAATTTTAGCACCTGTGTCTGTCCTGTGACTCCGTGACCTGGAGGTGGGGAGTGAATCACAGCCCCTCTTCACAAGAGATCCGGTAAATCCCATTCCCAAACCACCACTGAAGGGCTTTGATGTGGTTTGCTGCTGAGGAACGTGGCTTACACAGACCGCCAAACTAACTGGCATGCTTTCATAGGCACAAATGCCCACACAAATACACACTCGTGACCCAGGGAGAGTTGGCAGGGTGAGAGCTTTAATTATAGAGCTTTCTCACAGTACAGACACAGATAAATCGGCATTCAGAGGCCATAAAATATCGTTTATCACACGGGGTCAACGAGCGACACATGCATCACACAACAGCCCTGGGGACGAGACACTCAGCATCGGCAGGTGTGAGTCCCTTCAAATAAACAAGCTAAATTGGTGAGGCCTTATGGAGGCTGGCTTTGGAGAAAAGCCTTTGATGCATGAATGACACACCACAAACATTTCCTCCACTTCCCTCCTATTGATTTCCTGGGCAAACATGCCTCATGTAGAAACCTACTGCACTGCAGCAGATAAAGGGCTGCTGATGTAATGCAGGTTGGGTAAACAACCGTGGCCTACTTTGAGAATGGAGTCGCTTGCTCAAGCACGCAGTCATGCACAGATCTCTGTACAAAAAATCTGATCTGGAAGGGTGTGGAATGGCACGTATGCACCTCCTGGGAGCACACAGTTTACTCCCGTGTTGCAGGTGTGCTCAACACTGAGCAACATGCATAACATTGCTGATTGTTCCCATTGGGGTTTTTTGCCTTGCAAAGTTTCTTAGCCACTCATGGGCCAGATGACTGACATTTCATGAGCTCACCATGGAGCTGTGGATGAAAACTACAAACATGCATTTTAGATAAAGTGATGGTGTAGAACACGGATGAAAGTAATGGACATTAAATGCATTAGAAACGGTTTAGTCTTGCAAAATGCATCTATCATGATGACATTTCATAAGCTCATTATGAAACTGTGGACTAGAAAACAAATACATGCTCTCTATAAAAATTACATAAAACACAAATGCAACTAATGAACATTGAATGCCTCAGAATGGTGCAGTCTTGCAAAATACAACTCATGCCACATGACTGACATTTCAGGGAATCGCCATGGAGCTGCAGACAAAAACAATCCTACGTTTTAAATAAAACAATGGTATAAAACGCAAGAAATGCAATGCAACTGATGTCCAATACACATTGTGTCTTTTACTGACTTACACTTTTCTCAATAAATTGTATTAACAGTGGATAAAACAAGACAAATAGTCTCTAAAGGACACTATAAAAAGATGGATGTGTTTGAGTAAATTATCGGGTTTGGCAGATGCAAGAATGTTGGAGAACTTGGCGGCTGGACTGCAGAGGTGTGTAGAGCTGTCTGTGTCCTTTAGATCTGCAGAATGCAGTAAAATCAGGCTTTATGCAACAGTTCGCCTTCAGTTTCTCCTTTCTTTAGTCTTACTCTGAGAAAGTCAGGAGGAAAAGTGTAAAAGAAAGGCTGGGTGGTGGGGGAAAGTGGGCGGCGACCAAATCGGAGGCCACACGGAGAGACCAGGCTCTGCAGCTACCATAGCTACAGTGCAACGTTGACACTGGTAATAAGAAACACGTGTAGCAGCTTGGAAGAGAATGTTCTCCATAATGAACAGTGTGTGTGTGTGTGTGTGTGTGTGTGTGTGAGAGAGAATAAGGGGTCACTGGGGTCTGTGGAGACCTGTCTCACTTTTCTTTTCTGTTGAAGATATTTGATAATCTTTACATTCTTATCTTTTCATCTTTTCCACCGCCTCTGTTTATTACTGGAATATGTAATTTTTATAATAATAAAGCATGCTAAAGTCAAAATCTTTTGTATAATGACTGTTAACCTGCATAAATGCTTGTTATGTAAGCTTTTCTCTATTATGTGAAACATTTAAATAGCACTGGTAAAGTAGTAGTCACAATATCACATAATCCCCGAATACGCAGTTGAATGTTGTGAACAACCAATCAGAATTAAGTATTCCAAAAAGTCATGTAATAGTACAAAATAAACCCTTTTAGGTCGGTACAGCATGGTCCTAATCAATCTGCTGAGGTTTTTTTGTGACAATGACCAGCTGACTGTGCATTGTTTGTTTAACAGACATTAAGATATGCACTCACCACAACTGTGATTCCATCCTTCTCCAGTGGGGTTTTGTCATAGGTCACCTCGCAAACTCTTACTACAGTTGTGGCACCATACTTCTTAAGATCCTGTAAAATCATGGGATAAGAACAGAGAGGCAACAGAATTTACACAAAAAACAATCAACATCTGTTCTAATGTAATTGTTCCAAAATACATAAAAATAGAAACGAAATTATTTTAATGGAAGGAAAGATAAGGTAAGCCGCCCATGAACGTGCTTTGTCCCCCATCCTTGCCATGTGACTGGAGCACTGGGATGGGTTTCCGTGGCAACGGAGGTTTTGTAGATGTGCTGTTATCATTAAAGCCTCCATGGTTCATGCACACTTTCCCAGCAAGATAAAAATGAGTGGGCCATGTGACAGTGAAACTTTCTTAAGATAGACCATGTGAGGCAAGACGGAATATGCTGGTTAAATGTGTGTGTGTGGTTTAGTGAGGACTACAAGGAGAAACAGAGAGTGGGAGGGAACAGACGACACAAAATACACAGACGGAACACACACAGTACTGTTCTTACCTCTATGAAGCTGCTCAGAGTTGAGTTTGTTGGGTTGTGAGTAATCAAGAACCTCATGTTCTTGTAACATACTTCCACTGGGGCTGGCCGGTTCATCCGAGCCATTGTTCTGCCTTCAATTCAGTGTCCAACTGTTAAACAAATGTTTTTAACCAAATGTATCCAATGGATGCTCATGAATTGTTGTTGTTCGATCTCAGATCTTTCTTTCTGTAAATAAAACACTTGAAGACTCCTTGATGTTAAAAGTCCCAAAGTCTTGTATCCTCTCTTAATGGCTTACTGTAGCCAGAAAGGTAAGTTCACCCCATTAGATTTATAAAGAATTTTGGGTGGCAAGACCACTGGTAGTAGAGGAAAGAATGTCTCAGTGCATCCACCAATCAGAATAGGTCTGCTGGCAGCTCTACTAGTTTAAGCGTGTGGATGTTGTGCATGGCAGTAGTCTCCTGTCCTCTGCAAGAACGCCATGGACAAAGTCTCTATTGCAGGGGAGAGCTGTTGAAAACAGAATCAGAAAAGATGTGGGTTTTATTCTCCAAAACTGAATTCTGACTAGCAGAACCAGGACAGTCTGTTAGGGGCAAACATAACACTCAAAACACAGAGCTTTTTAAATAAGAGCCTGTGACAACAGAATACATACAGTGTCCTCGAACCCACCCACACAATCCCATACCTCACACAAAGACAAGCATTGCGCAACATAATGACACAGAAAGCACAGAATTTTCACAGAAAGCAGAATGAAAAAATAAATATAGGACTGTTTCTTTTTTCCTGACATAAGTGACAAAATATCTTTTCTTTTGCACATCACCTATTTTAGAAAGTCTTACGGACTTCACAAAGCCTTCACATGCATCTGTCTAGTTTATAGACAATAAAACCTTCTATACATGTGTTTACAAGTTCATACAGGTACTGCAGCTCTTTGTAATCTTTTGAGGTTTAAAAGAAAGAATCTCACTTCCCTTGACTTCAGCTATTTAAATAATTACAGTACAAGTACAACCGATTCTAGGAATCGCACCTATATAAAAAAAGCCATTGCTCAAAACAACTTCTCTTTTTAACACCAATCACAACAAGCCTCACTGACAGCATTTAAGATTAAAAAGTCACTTACTTACCCTAACTGTAATAGGTCTGTTTTGCTAAATACGATTATTATAGGTCCATCTTTAAACAATATATTTAGGTGTTAAGGATTACAGTAAAGTACAATGTGAACCAGGACAAATGCGCTGAGAGATGAGGGCAAACAGCGAGGGATTCTAAAGTATAAATGCTGCACCTGTGTGCTCCAGTGTTTTACAAAATACTCCCAACAGATCTGTTACTGCAGGGACATATGCAGGACACTGTAGCTGTGTTGCCAACTGCACAGCAGTTAAAAGAGACTCTCTAAACGGGTGATGGGCACAAGCGCCCAAATACACTTTATTGCCAAAAGTATTCGCTCACCCATCCAAATAATTGAATTCAGGTGTTCCAAACACTTCCATGGCCACAAGTGTATAACATGAAGCACTTAGGCATGCAGACTGCTTCTGGTACTGTGATAGGATGCCACCTGTGCAACAAGTCCAGTCATGAAATTTCCTCGCTACTAAATAGTAGCAATATATCTTAACCTAATTTGCATCTCCTCTCATTTCTATAAGTAATCCACTCTTCTAAAAGTCTTAACTGGTCAGACAACAAATTGTTTCATTTATTTTATAAGGCAAGCAAAACAACCAAACAAGAACAACCAAACGATAATAACCAAACAATAATGACCTGTTTAATCTGTTTATTGCAATGCTACTTTCAGACAACTTTGCTAGGAAACAGAATTGAGGCTCATACATGGAGTTAGAGATCTGAACAAACTACAAAACCATATTTAGGCACCAGAATCAAAGATCAGGATTGGGCTTTTATTCAATTTATTCAGGCCAGTAAGCTAAACCCTAGCAACCACATAGCAACGCCTTGGCAACTATCTATTCCCACCCACATATACATGTCATTACATAAAATGCTTGACTAGTTTTTGAGAAATTGCATAAAAAACTGCTTTAAATGCTTTTAAATTTGGCAGTTTAATCAGCGCAGGGCAAAATATGCTGAGCTCTGTAAATCTTAATGTAGAGCAATGAGCTATAAAGATCAGTTGTTGGAGAAAGACCAGCATGTTAAACAAACACTGAGAACAATACGTCTGACATTAGGTCCACGGGGGGTAAGCCAGTGGTACTGTACACATGTATTCCATGCAGGGTACAGTTAATTGGGTGATTCTGTCCTATGTCAACAGGACACAGGGGTCACAAACATTCACTCATACACAGAGAGACTTGTGAAGATCTGTAAACAATAACTGTCAGGGTAACAAAAGCACCACCAGTGTGAAATTACTGGTAAACTTGCAGCATTACTACAAACTTCAAAGAGTACCCATGACAGTATCTCACTTGTCTTCATAGACCAATTACTAAGACTTTTCCCTGAAGACCACAAATACTGCTTAAATATTTGTGCTGACAATTTAAAGTGCTGCTTTGGGCATTTGGGACCTTTGTATGACGATGTTAACAAATAGTCTACAGCAAAACAGGCATGAGGACAGAGAGAGAGAGAGAGGGGGAGAGAGAGAAAGAGTGTTGAGAGATGAATAAATGAAAATGAACAAAATGAGTTTGTTCAAATTCATTCGTTCAAAACAAAGGCAGTTATACACCACTTTAAAAACCAAGCAAGAATACAGGTAATTGGTTTTCCGACAACACCCTCCTCTCTGAAATCTCATTGGTCAATAGATGGTAGGGCTGGGTATCGTTCCAAAATTTTCGATACCGATTCCGATACCGATACCCTGAATTCGATACCGGTTCCGAACGATACTTTTTTCGATACTTTTATTTTAAGAAATATATTTTAACAAGATTACATGACACATAATCTCAGAGAAACTTTCTTTTTATTTTTTCAAGATGTTTGTGACACTTTTCACAGCAATGAAATCACTCAACAGTTCTTCTTCAGAAAAATTATCATGTCTGCTTTTTCAGGGGACAGACAAGCCCGCTCCTGGCTGATAATGTCATAATAATATTGAGAGTGTGAGCAAAGCAGCAAATTTTTTT